>PVJL010000939.1:114132-318956 GCA_004026885.1 Lyroderma lyra
CCCCCCCCCCCCCCCCCCAGTAAAACGAGTGCTTAACTGGGAAGCTACAGCTGGCATAGCTGGTGTTACAATCCACTTGAGGGCCCTTAATGAAGAATGTCTGATTATACAAGGAAACCGAAATCTGTTTGTTTTCTGTTCATTTAATTTGATGTTTTAATGACGCTGCTAGTTATTTGAAATATTCTATTTCAATATACCCTTTATTTATTGTACTGGTATCCCGAGGCATGCTGGCGAAGAGTGACATGTTTAAAAGTCTGCCCTCAAATAATAAATTTCCCCTGGAAACCAGAAGCAGAGAAGTTTTATATTAGGGAATGCTGTAGGATATTTTTAAAAAGTCAGTCCAAATTGGATGTTAGAGATAAGCACAAGGGGACTTAAAAAAAATTTTTTTTTAACTCTTAATTTTAGGTGCTTTAAAAAAAAAAGTATGAAATCTCAGCTAGAAACCCACATCGTGGGTCAGGTCAGGGGACGGTAGGCTTGAGCTCCGGTCGTTGGGAAGTAAGCCAATGCTCAAGCAGTGTCTTTGAAGGCAGTGGCTTCACCGGTTTCTTCCCACTTTGATGTCACATCAGTTGGGACTATGAACACACACAGGGAATACATCTCGGCCCCATTTGCTCACCTATGGCATAAGGATTCAGCAAAAGGCCCACCACCCATCTCCAGGTTCTGCAGCAGGCGCTGAGACCCCCGATGCCCCTGCCCACCGCAGGGCCTTTGCTCCTACCATTCCCTCTGCCCGGAGCTGTTCCTCCACCTCCTTGCCTACCTGTCTCCACCGGCCTCAGGAAAGTCCTTCTTTAAGCCCTTCCGGTCCCTGAAACTTCTCCTTAGAAGCATTCACACCAAGTGTGGTATTTAAAAATGCTCATAATGAAGCGTTTCTACCTTTTTGCCCCATGTAAATTGTCACGCAGGCACAGACAACTACATGACAAGCGTACCTATTATTATACCAGGTATTGTATAAGGTACGCAACAAGGACAGAACAACTCAGGTTAAGCAATAGAATTTGCTGGTTGACTCCAACGCGCCCCAAAGGTCTGGTGCCTTTCCCTAAAGGTCACCACTCCCTGACATTTATGTCAGTCTCTTCCTGGTTTTATTACCTCCTCTCCTTCTTTGTTTTATTACCTGAGCAGGCATCTCTAGACCCTCTAGTTTTATCTCTTGGTCTTTTAAGAGACAAGAGACACGTTCCTGCTGTCTCCTTTTCCCTCTTGGAATTTATTTGTGAACAAATTTAGTTTGTGTGGTCTGTAGAGGGTCCCAAAGTTTAGATTTTGCTGATCACACTCCCTCAGGGTTAGGGGACATGTTCCTCTGTCCGCTGAATGGCCCGTAAATTTAGAGTTGGCTCTTAAGGTTGATTAGGTATAGGTTCAATTTTTTCTCTTTTCTTTTTCTCTTTTTGGCAAGACTATAGAACGTGGTGTCTTCTTCCATCAGGAGGCGTATAGTGTCTGATTGCCTCTGGCTTTGATGTTAGTGGTCTTTGATGCTCAATGTTTAGATCCATTCATTCATTATAAGGGTTGGGTCATGGTGACGTTCTAATATAGTATTCTTTCTTTGTTTATTAGCGAGAACATTTGTAAAGAAGGGAAAGTTGGCCTCAACTTGTGTTTAGCTACGCAAAGATACAGTTTGTATTGGAAAGGCAGGATAAATGCTTGATTCTTTCCCTTTATTTGCCAGATTGCATGGTAATCATTTGGCTCCCTAACATTCTCGTAATAATATTGTTGAGAGTTTCCTTCTCCTCTAACATTTACCCTCACCCCCCTAGGAGAGCAGGGCCTGGACTGCTTTGAGTCACCATGGAACCCCAGTGCCAAATACAGGCCTATGACATAATCGACACTTGCTAAGTTATTTATTGAATGAATGGATGAGTGAATGAACTAATTCCCTCTTCTTTCCCGTCTCTTCCGTTCCACTGCCCCTTCAATTTATCTTAATTCTCCTTTAGTTCCATGCAGCTAAACCATGGGTCAAAATCGTTTTGATGAAAATGAGTGAAGAAATACCCTCAGAGGCATCACACCGGGCTGCTCTATAGTTGTTCAGAAATAAAAATACTAATTTAGAGCATTTGATGTGGCTATCTTGTGAGAGACCCAAATGGGTTTTTAAACAACATCTCCTTGATTTTTTTGCTTGTCTTCTAAGTGATGGCACCTTAGGGGGCTTCCTAATGAGCTCCCTAAGAAGAGGTAGCATTATTATGGCTAAGAATTAACTAATAGCAGTGTCTCCCTTTTGGATGGTTCAAAGTGATTCCATATTGAACATTCAATTTGTCCTCAAAAATACCCCTGCAAGGAGCCCAGCCTGTGAGGTATACAGAGAGGGTGGCAAGGATTGTCATTCCCTATTTAAAATAGGCCGAAGGAAGTAAAGAGACCCACTGATGTCTCATAGGGGATACATAATTAGGGCTGGATATTTCTCCACATACTGGATTAGGTTCTGGTAGAATTGAAGCAGCTGGTAGAATTTAAAGCAGGAATGGACCTTAGAAACCATCTGGTAGTGTCCTCTATCAAGTTACGTGTTGTCACAATAATGCTGTATGACAAACAGCCACGCAGTTCAGGGGCACCCAATAACGAGCATTTATTGCTCTCGTGTCCGGGGTCAGCAGCACTGCTGATCTTGGCTGGTCTGGTCCGCACATCTGGGGGTTGCCTGCTGTTGACTGACCAATGCTGACCCCGGCTGGGGACACCTGGGCACCTCGGCTTTACCGCACGGTCTTCCATCCCCTTGGGTGCGAGGGTAGAGAGGAAGTGGAAACATGGAAGCTTCGCAAGGCCTCCGCTTGGAGCTGGCACGGTGTCACCCCTGCTGCGTTTGTTGGGCCACCGTGAGGCAGAAGACCAGCTCCCTCAGTCCACCCTCCCGTTTCCTTGCAGAGGAAACTGGATTTCCAAGAACGGTGGTGACTTGCCCAAGGTCATCAGCAGAACAGGGACCACAGCCCAAGACGCCGGCCTCCCCCCTGCGGCCTTTCCTTCCGTCACACAGGCTCCTCCTAAAGGCCGGGAGGTGACAGGAATCAGCATTCAGCCCTTGGGCCAGTCTTCCTGCCCGGCCTCATTGCTGCGTGCTGGAGGCAGAGCGCACTGAAGCTGGAGCGCCCCCTGGGGGCCGCCTCCGGAGCTGCGGTCACCGGGGCGCAGGGCACGGAGCGGGGGAGTGGACGGCTGGGGCCCAGAGGGCTGGCCTTCCGCGCTGAGACTCCGGCTGGTCCCTTCCGGTGGAAAAACGCTGCTCTCTGACAAGACTGGAACCAGCGAGATTAGGAACAGGCCGGCTCCGAGTCAGCCCTCCCTTCTGGCATTTCCCCTTTCGGTGCTCTGCTCTCTCTTGCCAAAACAACTCTTAGAAAAGGCTGGGAGGCTATCAGTCATTTACACCTGAGTGCGAATTTTATCAAAGGATTACTTCTCCCCTTGCAAAGGTTTGCTTCTGGATGATAGGACTCCAGGCAGGTGGAAGAACAGGTTCCCCACCTGTCCTTTGACCCCTGAACAGTCACACCCATGGACTGCAGTACCAGACTACCCCCGACCTGTCGAATAAAATTCTTCATTTTTCTGCTTTTAACGGAAAGGTCACCTCAGTGTCCCTGCAGTGATACCCCTTCCCTTATCGTCCAACAGGTGGTTTTAGCAAAAATGGGTTTTCATATCAGTTTCCCTCCGACTCGAGGGGGAAATAACACAGTCGTTTTTGGGGGTCTGTTTAGTCTCAAAGGGAAACAACTTACTAATTAGGGTAAGAGTCTTTACAAAAATATGTTTTCGATTCCACTGATGGTCAGTTACAAGCGATAACACTGTTAAATGTAGTGCCTAATAAATCTGGAAAAACTACCCAATAAATGTAAGTAATAACAATGATTAACAATAAATTAAATGCAGAGAACCAGGAATGTACCACATTATTTTTAACTAGTTTGGGCCATCGGGTTGTGATTATTCAGTTTGTCCTGTGCACCTGGACTTTATTAGAGTGTAATACAAACTAAACGGTCCCTCAGAGAGGCCACTGAAAGGACTTAGTATAAAACAATATACAAGTTTAATAGTAGTAACTGACCTTTCTTTCTTTTACAAAAACATATCTTTGTAACTCGAGCCCCAAGGAAATGTAATGCTTTTTACCTAATCCTGATTGTTAATTTTCCTTTTATTTAATTTAGGAGGTTTCATTTGTTTCATGAGATAGGAAGATACCATTTATATTCAATAATTCTTCCTGCTCAGGAAAGAGACCCAAGATGGCTAAATATTTTTTTCCTTCTGCCGTGCAAGAAGAGGGAAAAACAGACAAGCAGCTATTAATGGCAGCTGGTTAAAACCCACATTTTAAAACAACCAAATGAAATGGGCACATGTGTTTATAATCAAGGTGCATTTGACTAATTTTCCCTAAATCTTTAAATATTACTCATTCTCAAATGCCAGAAAATTGGACTGTTTCTTAGCTGAGGACAGGAAGGCAATGCCAGGCTCTCTGATGGAGAAACTTTTCTATAAATTTCCCTGCACGTTTACCTTTCCGGGGCTATCTTATGGGACTACTGTATTTCAATGACAGAATCCTCCAAATGTTGAAAATCTCTGTGGGTCGCTGTCTCTGTCATTTTGAAGTTGTTGTTTTTTTTCTAATATAGCTCAATGTTTTCTCGAAGAAGGATGTTTTTGTCGGTGCCACTCTCTCTGGGGTTTCTCATTTCTTCCATCCCACACTCAAGTCCCCAAACTGAATGCATTTGCAACAAAAAGAATGTTAACTCGAGTCAACTCCTGTAAACGTCTGAAACTTGAGGTGCCCAGGACAAACATGAGGTCTGGCAAATAGTCCATAAAAACCCTGCCTTCAAATAATTAAATGAAATAGTCACCGGGGAGGGCAAGAATGGCAGTGCCCAGGGGCGTCAACAGAGCATGACACCGTTTCCTTTAGCCTGCTAATCAATATGGTCGGCCTCAGACCTCCCCTACCCCTTTGGTGGAGCCCCAAACCTCACATCTCACTGGCTAACCGTCAGCCTTCATTGTATAATCAAAACCACTTTTGTTCAGAAGCTGGTCTTTATCTCCAAACGACCGAGCAAGTTCAGCTCACGTCGAGAGGGGAAGTTCTGCTCCAGAGGGAGGGTGGCTTGACTTTCTAATCAGAAGGTTCAGGTCACACAAAAGGTGGATTGATTTCTCTACCTCGCCGTGCTCCCAAGGAGCATCACGTCACTCAACCTGGTTCTCTCTTTGGCTGGGTGGGAATGGAGGGGAGTGGGGAGGGAGGGGAGAGAGGTGGCGGGTTTTGATGGCGCAGGAATATCCTCAGAAGAATGTAACTCGTTAACCCAGGATGAAACTGAGAAGTGTCATTCTTCATAAAGACCTCTGTCATCTCCGAAACTGCTTAACACAACGACAGCTCCCTTTCTCTCAGGATTGCTTGGGTGCCAGCACTGTGCTGGGTTCTGGCATGCACCGACCCACTTTACCCGCACGGCGACGCTGTGGGGTACGCACTAGTACTCAGCCCCGACTTGACATCCCAGTGGGATGTCCCCATGAGTTGTCCTCTCCTGTTTGGGGACAAGAGGACAGCCAGTTGTGGTGGCTGTAACAAGGCACCAGGCAGATCTCCTGTGGTGGGGGGCGGCGGGGGGCAGCACACTCAACTGATGGCCCCTGCTTCTTCGCTCAGGGCCCCCCACTGAGGCCGTGTGACACGGCACTGCCTGTGGGCTGCTCCCGGCCCATGACTGAGTGGCCGGAGCC
The DNA here is from genome assembly GCA_004026885.1 of Lyroderma lyra. NCBI lineage: Eukaryota > Metazoa > Chordata > Mammalia > Chiroptera > Megadermatidae > Lyroderma > Lyroderma lyra. The sequence continues at coordinate 119,947 of PVJL010000939.1, forward strand.
ACAAAGGCCCATTTCTGAGCGAGCCCGGACTCACCCCCCAGGTGCCACTGCTCCGGGTCTCTGCCTGCCTGGCCCAACCTTTGGGGGACGGTGTGCTGTCTGAGGCCCTTCCTATCCACCCCTTCCTTCCTTCTCTCCTTCACAGGGGTCAGACCAGCACTGGGGTCCCAGGTACCCCGTTTCTCCATCCCGGGCATTTCCCCACTAAACCCCTCTCACGCTTAGCCCTGTCTGCGAGTCTGCTTCTCAGAGGATCCAGAGTAACACACCCGTCAACACAGCAAGAACCGTCACACGGGTAACAGAGGACCCTGGACTTAATTTTTCAATCGTTCCAGGTCCATCACAACTGCCAGGCAGCCTGAGAGTCCCAGGAGGAAGCTGTGACCACGCCCCCCCCCCCCCCCCCCCCCCCCCCCCCCCCCGCCACTTCTGAGCTGGCTCTTGGGGAGCTCACACGCGGCTCCCAGACGCCCACCGCTTTGGCCCTCTTGGGCATTGATGCTCATTTAGCTTCCCTTCCCCCCATTGCTCTGAAGCCTGCTTCTGGCCTGTTCCCGCCATTTCCCTTCATCTGAATGGGGCCCAAGGCCCTTCCCCGCTCGCTTATGGCCGAGGGGCTCCTTGCAGGACCTTGACTCTGTATTTCTCACGTTCCGCTCTGTCCCTTTCTGATGGACCCTCTCCTAAGCACCTCGAAGTCTGACGAGAATCTCTCCCTCCCTCCCTCAGATTTGGGGAAAGCTGGTTTTGAGGACCGACATGGACAGGGTGAAGAGCCACACTGAGCGGGTTCAAACCCCAGCGCTGTGTCTTAGCTGCTGTGTGACCTGGCAAGTTATTTAGCTTCGGCTCTTCATTTGTAAAATAAGGATAATAGTACTGCCTCGTTTGCAGGATCCTTGCAAGGATTAAATACGGTCTTATGTGTGAAGCGCAGGGCTCATAGTCTAGCACACACAAATGCTCAATAGCAATTTCTTGTGGTCAGAACTGCTATGTAATTATTGTTATGAACAGCACCTCTAGGGATCACAGGTAGGCGTACAGGCCACTATTTGCAGTAGTTATACGGCTTAATTTCCTTCGAAAACAACCAGAGGGGTTACTTACTAAATGGAATGTTGACAAGGATCTCAGTATTTAGGATCAAGTTTTCTTCCCTGGGATTTGGGGGATGGGGGGAACAAACCTCTCCAGTTAAGTCCCGGGGAAATCTTGGCCGTTTGAAGGTAACCTGCAATGCTTGTGGCTGTGCACCTCCTCTCAAAGACAGCCTCTCCCGAGAGCGCCACATTTCCCAGCTTGCTCCTGGGAAGAACTTGAAGCATCTTTGTGGTCCTCCAAAGAAAGCAGAAATGGTGCTCTCAGTCCCTCCTCCCGTTGGCTTTTTGGAGATGAAAGCCAGCTTCATCGCAAAGAAAAAACGAGTCACTTTCACGCACCGGATTTGGGGGGTGAGGGGAATTGTACTTGTCCCTTTAGAAATTTGCTAAGCTTCCCAGGCCAGGAGGATGTATATTTGTTGATAAGACATAGAACGTTCTTCAGACTTGGCTTCCCCTGATGTCCCCGGACACAGCCCAGTTTCGTGTTGTAACCATCACTGCTTGTGCCTCGCAGCCAATAAAATAATCACAGAGAGCGGATTCGGCCTCAGTTGTTAAGTCAGTAAAGCCTCTGTGCCATCAGGATGGAGGGAAGCACTCCAGCTTTAGTTTTGAGTGACATTGGATGACAGCCCGGTTCTGGGCTTGGACCAGAGTGATCCAGCTGTTCTTTCATCGTGCGTCCAGAAAGCCAGTCACAAGTTTCTCCAGCTCATCTGTGCATTCTTGATACCGCCTCTAACATTTTATTCCTAATTCCCCCGACGGCCTCAGCGAAAGTTCCCGGCAAAGATTGATTGCAGGGCATGACCCAAATTTGTAACTGGCCACAAATCGCTGTAACACAAAGTCCACCGAGTTACCTTCCAGCTGATTGGAAGTGATTTTCGAAAAAGCTCTGGGTATGTTTTTCCTCTCCTTTTTTGCTTTTTCCACATAAAATATCTGCAAAGAAGGCCTTTTGGCCAAGCTCTGATTTTTGTACCATCATCTGGAAAGCATGTTACCTGACAAACAGGCTGCACGGAGCCGGCGGAGGCAGCAGCCGCCCGGCCTAGTTGGGACATTTCTGTTTGCGAGGGTATAACACGAGGGCACGGGTCGGTGTGGCAGGGCAGGCGGGGGCCCTGGGTTCTAGAAAGCCTTGGGAGATTTCTTCATCTCTGTAGTGGGCATTTTACTCGTTTGCAAAATGCACAAAGCATGGTCAAGATGCTTCTTTTTCGGAACCCTAGAACTCTTTCCTGAAAATGGAGCAAGAGAGGGCTTTCTGAGATCTGCGGAATAAAGGGAAGTGACTTCAAAGAAAGTTCTCAATCTCAAGCTTTTGCCCACACATTTCTCCCACGCTTTTGCCACCTGCTACACGCTACACATGAACAAGCGTCAAAAATGCTAATGATGAAAAGTAGGAAGTGTAGTCTTGAAGGAAGAATTTGCCTTCCTCTGGGGTCCTGAATACAAGCAGTTTAGCCATATTTTTGTCAGTGAAATAGTCCTTGGCTCCCACCGTGCAATGGGATAGAGCAGAATGGATTCGCTCTAGGCCTCAGGCACATCTGCCGTCTGTTGAGTTGTTTCCTTTGTATGTTTTCTGAGGAATCGAGGAGCTCCTTGGTCACCAGCTTGTCCTGAGAATTAGTAAGAGCCAGTGGGTCAGTGCTGGGGAAGAGGTGGGGTTCGCTCATCTCCATAGCCTTTCATCCCGCTTGCATGGGAGCTCTGTGGCAGCTAACCGAGAGAAGGCATTATTGGCGTTAGAAACCTCAGGAGAATGGATCGCGAGTGCCATGAGCCTTGCCTCCAGCATCAGGGCAGACTCTGGCTGTGTTCCTGGGCTGGGGCACTCGCACTGACACCCTCCGCCATCAGGATGTGTGATACCATCACAGGACTGTGAGCACCAGAAGTCACGCTGAAGATGGTTGCAGAGTTGACTTTATAGGACATCAGCAGCAGGGTAGCCTAAAGGGACATTGAGCTGACCTGTTGTGACGTGGCCTGGCCTGGGGGCATAGAGAAGTAGGCACTCTATCCCGTGAGCAAGAAGAAGCCACTGAGGGACTTTGAGAGTGGGACTCGTGATCAAAATTCATCTTCAGGATGATGCTCCGGCCTCGTACAGACGGGTGGAACACAGAGTCGCGGGAGGCTGAAGGCAGGGAGACCAAATGGTAGGCTGTTTATAATCATCCACTTCAGAGATGCATACTGAGGGGCTGAGAAGACTGAGGTTTAGGGGAGCCATGTGAAACCTTGAGAGAATACCACCTCCAGCTGAAGGGATTTCTCATCTGAGCCTTAAAGAGCGTCTTTATACCAAGTGAGTCATGGGACTCATGATCTCTGGGTGTGTGCCACGTGTCTGCTGAGCTAAACCAGGGCCAACTGGATGGATACCAAAGAACTGAGCAAAGTGACTGCCACAAACCCAGGCCATGTTCCTCACTGAGGTGCCATGCTGCCCGCCCTGTAGGAGGAACAGAAGGTGGGGCAGAAATGGCCTGCAATCGATGGGCACTGGGGTGTTCTGGTCGCTGGGAAGCAACTGGGGCCTTCTTTGGGTGCAGGAGATACCAGAATCAGTATCACAACCAGGGACCCAGCTCCAGGACGAACATCATCTTCCCTTCAGCTGGACTGTGCAAATATGAGTCAGTTCAGGACCTTGAGATGGGGAGATTATCCTGGATTATCAGGTGGGCTGAATACAATCACGAGGGCCACTTGAAAAGGGAGACAGGCGATCAGTCAGAGAAGGCGGCATGAGGACGAAAGCAGAGGGAGAGAAAAGTATGTGACAGTGGAGCAGGGGTCGGGGTGATGTGGGGCCGTGCAGGTGGCCCTCAGGGCCTGGGCAAAAAAGCAAGAAAATGGATTCTCTCCCAGGACGACAGAAAAAGCCTGTGATTTCAGCCCAGTGAAGCTGCGTCCTGACTTCCAGGAGATACACATTCACGCTGGTTTAAGCTGTTAAGTTTGTGGTAATTTGTTACAGCAGCAATAGGGAACTACCACGTGCACCCCACCCCCACAAAGGCCACCGATGTAGTTCAGTGTACGTGCGCATACCCGTGCAGGTCTTTGTGCCACACAGACACACACGTGTGTGATTTTTAAAATGTTAACCACCGTGAGAGAAACTATACACCCTCTTTTCTAATCTACCTTTTTTTTTTCTGTCAACCATCTCCACTTCTCCATTTCAGTGAATTGTCATCTCTTAGAAAAGCCAGGTCATGTTTACTTGTTCTCAATCGACCCCCAAATGTTCATTATCGGTGCTGTCCAAACCTCAGTGTAAACCAGTATGGCACATTGTATCAGTTGCTATGGCCTCCACAGCTCTTTCATCTCCCCTTTCTATGTCACTGACTTGTCGACGAGGTCAGGCCAGAGGTCCTGTGGAACATTCTACTGTCTAGATTGATCTAGTTGCTTCCTTTGGGTAGTATTCGGTTTGTTCCTCTATCCCTTTCATTTCTTGTGAACTGGATATTTATTGTGTCTAAGGGCTTGATGTAGTCAGTTATAGATGCTGGGCTCAAATACAGTGTGAGTGATGCTATGTATCTGCTGGTGCATCGCATTCCTAGGACCCGGATCTGCCGCTTACTTTTCTAAGGACTGTTCCTGGGACAAGAACACCAGGGGGTACATGAGTTGCAGAGGCATCAGGAGAATGGGTGATTTTGTCTGATTCTGTGGAATCTAATTGTTATTAAGAACTACTGCTTCCAGGAACTATTTAAATTCAAGGCAATTCATTTGCTAGCTTAGTGGAGCAGAGCTCTAAGGGAGCGCCAAGCACAGGAAGGACAAACCTGCAGACCACATTCAAACTCATAAATTACTGGGAGTAAACTTGAAGAAAACAAGCAGGTTCGATTTCAACAGAATTTACCCAGCTAGGTGTACCAGCATCTGACTGTTTAGACATCATTAAAATGCATTGCACCCAATATGTTTGCCCACAGTCATCTATATTACCTGGGCAGGTCATTCATCAGCTTGTCAATTGAAATGGATTCTACATATAAGTAATACTCTAACATGCAGAGAACTTTTAAGGAAAAACTTGTAGCACCGTTATGTTAGAAAAATGCATATTACCTCAAGCCTTGTTTGAGGGGATCATCCCTACCCAAAACAAGTGAAGAACAAGAATGTTTTATGCCCACACTACTATTTCTGTTTTAAATCATCATTATTATTCCCAACAACAATAAAAGCATCCTAAAGGGTTTACAGACAAGACTTCTTTAGGCAAAGATTCTAAAATTGGCATTCATCCCTTGGCCCCTTGGTTGAACTACTGCATTTTTGCATGCATGTATGTGCACGTGCATTTTCCACAAATCCTATTCAAACCTATTTCTTTCCCATAATTAAATGTATTGATGGCATCACAGAAACTGAGCCAACCTTGGGGTTTCCATCACTTTCAGAAGATTATAAAGGCTAATTCGAATTTCCCCAAGTCTGACCAAGGCCAGCGCTCTCAGCAGGAATACAGCATTCCGAGGGTCATTGTAATGCGCAACGAGAAACGCTCTGTGTGCTGTCTGCTCGCCTTCTCCCTCTTTGCTCAGCCCTAAGAGCCTAAAATTTAGATGGGTCCTGGTGGAAAACTTGCAGCATAAAAAAAGCATGCTCTGGGCAGAATCCAGAAAGTAATGATGTTATGTATTTTACCGTTTGGGAAAAAGAGACTATAAGGGGAAAGTCTGGAAATTAAGAGTAGATAAAACTCACTGAAAAAGGCTAGGTGGATTTTTTTTTAGAAGCACATTTCTAAAAGACATTGGAGGAGAGCGTATTCTTCAAATGACTGCACGGCTCTTTAGTGTGAATTAAAGATGGAGTGAGTCGATGAATGGACGTGGCTTGCCTAATGGGATCTCCAGATGCCCACATTTAGGGAATGTAAAGAAAGCTAAACCCTTGTAAAATTTTATATATTATCCCTTTCACCAAAATATGAAAAACAGATTAGAAGGGGGAAGCAAAAGTTCTTTTATAAATAAATTTGAAGAAACACTGGACCAAATGGAGACACTTGTTTAAATACAATGTCCAACGAAGAAAAATCGTCAAATAAACAAGAATCCCCACTTTTGACAGAGCAGAACAAGTGTGCTGTGCCGCGAGGCTCCAAAGCAGAATCTCCTCGCTCCTGCCCTTGGAGAGTGCCTTTCTGAGCTCAGTCTCCTTCAGCAATCACATTTGTTAGGAATAATAAATGGGAGCTGTAGATCTGGAACCTTCTTGTGAAGCCATGTAGACATTATAAAGGTGATGTTATCAGGCGTCCATTGAGAACTATAGGTTAATTACGTGTGGCCTAGATCTTTGAATCTCTTGTTGCTTTTCTGAGCCTGCTTGTTCCCCGACTTCTTCTCTTAACACATCTTGGATCACTGCTGCTCTCAAATCGTGAACAGTTTGCCATTTGCAGGGTTGTCATGGACCTATTATACATGAGAAAAATGCCCCTGTAAGCTAGAGGTCCCATCAGAGAATGTACTGATAATCTATGTGGGCTGCACCCCGCAATTTGGGACTCCCGGCCCTGTGACCCCAGCCATAGTCCTGTCTGGGCCTTTTGGAAAGGTGTTCCTGTGAATCTCCTGGGTATCTGCACTTGGGCCCTGGGTTTTCTCCTTGCACACACGTTGGCACACCTCTCGTCCCAGCCTCTCCAATTACATGTGTGGGAGCTCCCCACACAGCTGGCACGAGCACCCTCTTCTCACCCTCACTCTATTACTTGGCAGATTCTAACCCTCTGGGAAGGTAGCTTAGTAATATTGGTTAACATTTACTGGGTCCTCACTGAGCACTTTATAATCTCATAAAGCCCTGTGAGGCAGAGATTATTACTATCTCCATTTTGTAGTAGAGGAAACCGTGGTGTAGAGAGGTTAACTGACCTTCCCAAGGTCACAGAGCTCATAAGGGGGGCGGTGAAATTTAAAGCTAGGCGAGGACCCTTCTGTAAAGGGTCAGATAGTAAACATTTGAGGCTGACCACTCTCTGTCACAGTTACTGAACTTGGCCCTACTATTACAAAAACAGTGACAGACAATATGTAAGCACATGAGCAGGGCTGTGTTCCAATAAAACTTTATCAACACTGAAATTTCATGTGTCGCCATGTATTACTATCTTTTGATTTCTACATACCATTTAAAATTATAAAAACCATTCTTAGTTCGCAGGCCGTACACGATCAGGTGGTGGGTTGGACTTGGCCCCTGGGTCGCAGTTTACCGATCCCTGACCTAAGCTATTATTTCTAGAGCTCCTGCCCTTCACTGCAGTATGCCTCCTCCCAATAGTATCATTATCATCCCTACAGATGAGAAAACCAAGATCACATTGAGTTAGTAAGCAGGAGACTATTGGTGCCCAGGTGGTGCAAGCCCAGTGCCTGGACTTCACCGCTAGGTTGAGACAAGAGACGAGGTAAGTCGGAGTTGCTTTGCCTGCAGTGTGGCATACACATGAAGGTCAAATGAGATCATGCACCTGGCATGATAAAAACTATTTTTAAAAAATATTATAAAAATTACTCAAGTTTTCATTTTTTAATGTGCGGGAGCTCTTATAGACTGTACAAGACAGGCAGCTAAGGGTAGGCTAGCTTCTAAATACCAGTCTCCTAGTGGAAAGTGTGTTACATCTTTCACTCATTTTACAAGCATTTATCTACGCCTTGTTTGTGCCATTACCGAGCATTGGTATGTGATGACAGAGATGATGGTGACACATCGCTTAATTTAGTGGGGGAAGACATACATGGCCATGAATGATTAGGATGCAAAAGGTGAACTGCCACCACGAATGGGGTGCACATGGAAGGTGCATTGAGAACTGCTGCACATGCTGGGGACTTCGAGGTGGCGGGAGGAGAGACTTGAAGGTGAAGGGAATAGCACATGCCCAGATGCCGAGGTGCACAAGAGCAGACTGGCTGTGTGGGGATCAAGGAATGAGCAGTAGAAATGAGGTGTGAGGAAGGTAGGACCAGCTTGACTCAGGCCTTGAACTTGCTCCCCTGGGACCAATGCCTCACACTAGGAAGGGTTCAAGGGAGTGCACGCGGAGGTAGGATAAAGACAAGACAGTTTTCGAGGGCATCCATTGTACTCAAAAAATTTCAGAGAAGGGAGTTCCCTGATGGTGTAGTGGCTTAAGGCTTCGGTGTTGGCGCTGTCAGCGCTGCGGCCTGGGTTCGATTCCCAGTCAGGGAGCTACCCACATACCAAAAAGCAAAAAAAAAAAAAAAACCCAAAAAAAAAAAAAATTTCAGAGAAAAGTGATTGTTTCTAAATTTAAAAAAAGAAAAAACCAAGATGTGTTGAGATGGAATAGAAAACTCCATATTAAACTTTAAGAGAATATGTAAGATATTAAAGACCTTTCAAAGAAATTCAAAGCAGGTGATGTTGGGTCTCACGCCACACCTCTGAAACTTTCCTCCTAGAGGGGATGAGATGGAAGCTTTGAGGGGCAAGTAATAGAGAATGGGGAGCTGTTCGAAGTTGCTAACTAGAGCAGTGACATGCCTGGATTTGTGTTTGTGGAATTGCCTCGCTGATGACGACTGGGAGGAGAGATGGGGAGGAAGGCGGACAGGTCTGGAGATGAGTTAGGAAGTTCCTGCAGTAACTAGGGAAGGGGAAGGTGGAATGGAATAGCTTAATGCCAAGGGAGCTGGACCTTGTCATGAAACGTACGTCCCCGTTCCATTGAGAAGCAACAGGAAGAGAAATGAGCACTTGCTTTGGAGTCAAAAGACCAAGATTTGACCTCCTGATTTTAACTTGCTGTGTGACCTTGGGAAAGCACTCAGTTTCTCTGACTGTCACTTTTCTCATTTTCCCAAAGAGGTAAATTCTCCCTGTCTTGCCTACCACCCCTAAGAGTCCTCATTTGAACCGTCTAAGATAACGCCCGTGAGAGCTCTTGGGAAAGGGCTGGAACATCCCCGAGGGTTTCCAAGGAACAAAAGGCCAGAGCTCTTTCTGCTGGGCGACCTCTCCAAGAAAAGGCAATTTCTACGCTATTTTCCTTCTTCAGCTGTTGGAGCTGCAGATCCATTGCAACCAGGCTAAACAGAAAGAAGGTAGTCATACATGATCAGCAAAATGGTCCAAATGATGTCATCCATCAAGATGGACATCGCAATTTGCCAACTATTTTCTCATAAATCAAACCGTGGTCCCTCAAGGAAGAGGGCCCGGGCCGGGGAGCCGGCACGGCCGGGCTTATCGGGAGACCAGACGCGGGGAAGCCGGGGAAGCGCTCCCCGAAGGATACAGTAATTATTTTCACTGGATGGGAAATCAAGAGGGGCACGATGGGAGGGAGAGCTGGAGAGTGTCTGCCTCACTTCATTACTACTCCCCAGGCAAGGGACACAACATATGCTTTTCATTGGGAAGCCAATAATTTTGAATCGTGGGACAGGTGAAAACTTAAATGACATTTGCAAACCTTGATTTATTTCTCTGCTTAACTCCGGAACATGCTTTAGACTCAGCTCTATAAGTTTCCACAGATTAGTGGTCAATGTCAGGAGTTTTCAATGACATAGTCAAGTGTTTCCTGTCCCTATCAGTTAATTAAATAGTTTCAGTACTAATCTCTTCTTATTGAAATGGTTCCCCGTCTTTTGGTTATGGGTTTGGAAAACAGAGATATGAAGTATGTGCTTTATTGAAAACAAAATAACAAAAAATAATAAAAAAAAGAATACTCTTTTCCCCCCACGTGCTGTTTTACTTGCTGGAAATCTCATTAAAAGTTATTTATGGGCTGTTAGGGATCCCATAAGGATTACACCTAATTCAGTCTGTAAGGCTTTTGCGTTTCTCTTACATGAAGGACCTACTTTCCCATTATTCTACTTTGGTTTGCACCCAAATAAATACTGGAGATCAACTTCGTGGCAGAAGAGGGCTCCTTGGTCCCTAACCTCACCAATGTCACTCATGTGACCCAAGCACAGTCTGTACCTTCCTTGCCTGCCTGCTGAATCCTCCTGTTATTTCCAGGGCAATCAAACTGAGGACAAACTGGTGGCAATTGGTGAATGGTTGTTTGTAGTGTTAGAGCATTGCAGCGAAGACACAACGTCATGGGTTGTCATTTACCTCCCTGGGCTGCGTAGGCTCTGCAGCCACGCAGTTAGTCCTAGCTGACTATCCCATTTTCTGTTATTCCTCTTCCCCCAGTTCCCTCTGAAATAAGAAAATTGAACTTGATCAGAACGAGTAAGTTCCCAGGCCACTTATAAGGCCTCTATGCTGGCTGTTTTTCTATTTCTCAGAACTTGTTCGCAGGCATCTGCTCTCTGAATCTCTGGTTCACCAGAGATTGAAACACCAGTTTGGGCACATTTTGTCCTTCTAGGCTCTTTTATAAAATACCCCACATAAAGATGCATTTGATTTCCAAAGATTCTTTCTTGTGTTTGTATTTCGAAGACACAGGGAAAAATGTAGTCATTCAAGTAGCCAAATATTCTGAACGGAATTTTGGCAGTTAGAAAATTGGTATGAGAATTGAATGGTAACAAGGGCGTTGCTACTAGAACCATCAGATGCACCATTGCTACCAGTGTCCCTGCTGTCTTGTCTACCAAAAGCCTCTGGCCAGTGGACTGCTCATGTTTGTCCAGAGATCTGCATGCATTTGTCCTCCCTTATCCGTGGTTTTGTTTCTGTGGATTCAGTGACCTGAGATCAACGGTGGTGCGAACACATTCAATGAAAAACTCCAGAAATAAACACTTCGTAAGTTTAAGGTGTGCGTCACTCTGAGAAGGGTATTGAAATCTCGTGCTCTCGCTCCGCCCTGTTCTGTGAATCAGCCCTCAGTCCAGCGCATCCACGCTGCGTTCACTCCCCACCGCTTAGTCACCGTGTAGCCATCTCAGTTATCAGACCCACTGTCATCGAATCACAGTGCTTGTGTTCAAGTCGCCCTTATTTTACTTAATAATGGCCCCAGAATTAGGCTGACCAGACACACCATTTTAAACAGAACAGAAAACCACAGTCCTGTCCCATTTCAAATAGTACGAATGGTCAACCTGGTCTCAATGGGCTAAATTCAAGGTGTCAGTAGTCTGACCAGATGTACCGTTTGACATGGGAAGGACCATTGTTTTCTGTCCTGTTTAAAATGGGGGGGACGTCTGGTCAGCCTACCCAGAGTGCAAGATGATGGCAATTTGGATATGCCGAAGAGAAGCCGTGAAGTACTTTCGTTCAGTCAGCGGTGTCCAGTCTTTGGCTTCCCTGGGCCACGTGGGAAGAAGACTTGTCTTGGGCCAAATGCACTAACACTAACGATAGCTGATGAGCTAAAAAAAGAAAAGAAAAAAAATTGCGCAAAAAAAAAAATCTCATAATGTTTTAAGGAGGTTTACAAGTGTGTTGGGCCACATTCAGAGCTGTCCTGGGCTGTGCACGGCCCGCGGGTCGCGTGTTGGCCACGCATGCTTTAAGTGACAAGGTGAAAGTTCTCAGCTTAATAAGGAAAGAAAAAATCGTATGCTGAGGTGGCTACGATCTACGACAACAACAGTTCTTCTACCTGTGAAATTGTGGTGAAGGAAAACGAAATTTGTGCCAGTTTTGATCCTCCTTCTGGTCTATTATCAGGTCAGTAGTAGCCTGATTTATGTCACAATTAAGTCACCTTGCTTTACCTCATCACATAAGGCACTGCATCATGTCACACCACCAGGAGAGGGGCCAGCATGGTGCCGTCAGTTATTTTGAGAGAGAGACCACATTCACATAACTTTCATTATAAGTTATTGTTATAATTGTTTTATTTTATTATTAATATTAGTTATTATTGTTAATATGGTACCGTGCCTAATCCATAAATTAAACTTCAGTGTACATATGTATATATAGGAATGAAACAGAATATATGAGGTTCGGTACTCTCTGCAGTTTCAGGCACTTACTGGGGGTCCTGAGACATGTCCTTCACGGATAGTAAGGGGGAACTGACTGTACTTCATTCGCCAGCTCCTTTCTCCAGTTGAAACACCAGACACTGACAATACCAAGTTCATGAGCCATGCAGCCAGACGGAACCTAAGTCTGGACTATCATTCTGGCCACCACGCTGTCTTCAGTTATAACATCTTCCCCTCTTGGTCTCAAGGCATTTACAACAACAGAGACTGAAACCTTAGCCTACCTACACTTCTCCATTTGAGTAAGCGTTGGTCTTACCACGAGGAGCCCAGCAATAAGGCAATAGCTGCATATTTTAGGAGAGAGTATATTTCTCCTTAATCTCAGCCATCTGGAGAATTTTAACATTCTATATTTTTTTAATAGAATTCTTCATACGAGGTCAGTTTAATTTTTTAAGAGCCATTTAAACATCCTGAGTACGTTGTAAGTTCCCAAACAAGAAATGCCTCTTGGGCTAGACCAGGAATAACCGTGTGCGTTATTTGTGTGTTTAGTCTAGTGCAATGGTTCTCAACCCTGCCTGTACCGAAAAAAAAGGATGCTTGAAGACGGACTGACTTTGCCTTTCCCCACGCCCAGCATTGTTAATTTTTCTTTTCTTTTGTTTGTTTTGGTCTTTATGACTTCTGGGTAATTCTGTTGTGGTAGCCAGTTTTGAGAACCACCAACCTGAGTTTGATGATAAAGACAGGCATGGGTGATGCTGTGGCGAGACCCTCCCAGAATTCTGGGTGCTCAGTCCCTGCTGTAATTAGGAGCAGATGAGCCTGTGGGACTCTGACTTATCCCCTGACTCTGAAGACAGACCTAAAGTTGTTATCAATTCGCTCCTAGTGCGTTGAATTATGAGCTATAGGTTGAATTGTGTCCACCCAGAAAAGGTGTTGCGGTCCTAACCCCCAGGACTTGTGATTGAGATCTTATCTGGAAATAGGGTCTTTGTAGATGATCAAGTTAAGATGAGATCCTTAGGGCAGGCCTTAATTCACTATAATTTTGTTCTTATAAAGAGAGCAAATTTGGGCATAGAGGCAGAAAGACACAAGGAGAAAGCTACATGAGAATAGAGGCAGAGGTATAAAGGGCAACGTTTCCACGAGTCGAGGAATCACACATGTTGCCAGGAAAGCCCTGTGGCTCGGAGAGGCCTGAAACTGGTTCTCCCTCAGAGTCCTGAGAAGGAACCCATCCTGCAGACACTCTGATCTTGGACTTGCGGCCTCCAGGACTGTGAAACAGTGCACTTGTGTTGTTTGAGCCACTCAGTTTTGGGCGCATTGTTATGGCAGCCCTAGCAAACTAATACACTTAGGGAATGAACCCAACACCCTTTCAAACTACAGGGAGATGAAGTTTACAGAGACCCCAGGCCTCTGCCTTGACTGCACCAAGTCCCTAAGAGTGACCGAGGTGTCTCATTTGCTCTACTAGTCTGCGAAGTGGGGACTAAAGAGCACAGGACAGATAACTGGTTCTTCCTGGGACTACTGGTGAAGGATTCCAGGAGGAGGTGACAACATCTAATCTGAGCTTGGGAGGAAGAGTATGTTTTTTGACAAGAATGAGGGGAATCAAAGATGTGGAAACAAAGGTATTCCAAAAATGAGGGTTTGCCTCAGTAGTGAGTCTGATAGAAGGCAAGAAGGAACTCTGTGTGTGTGTGTGTGTGTGTGTGTGTGTGTGTGTGTGTGTGTGTTTGGGGAGGGGAGCTGGGCCAGATTGACAATAATAAAAATAACTGAATGTGCATAAAGAGCACAATGTGAATGAAGCACTGCACTAAATCATATTTAATTCGAGGACTGACCCAACAAAATGAGGTTATTATTACCCACATTTTATAGATAAGAGTAACGAAGCTCCAAGAGTTGAGTCAGAGCCCCACAGTTGGGTCGCACATGGTCACCATTACAGATACTGCTCAGTAGTTTACACTTGGGGCTACTCCTGGGAAGGGGAGAGTGGATGAGATGGAGAGCCATAGACAGTGTTGAAGCAAATGCACATCTTTACTTGACTGGGGGCTGGAGCAACCCTGAGGGTCCATCCTTGTCTGAGTATGAGGCAGCCTCCCAGCTGTCTTCAGATCCAGTTCCCCTTCTGGGGGTAACTGATAAGCTGGGGAGATCTGTACAGAGCAGGCTGTGCTCTTAGGTTGAAATCCAGCTTTGTTCTGAGACTCCGGTATTACAGGGGAAAGCGGAGAAGGGAAGGGCAGGAAACATAAAAAAGTTTCAGCATATGAGCAGCATTTGCAATGTAATCTGTGTGTTCTGAGCCAAGTTACTGTACACGCTCTGGGGAGAATTACAAATAAATGACGAAACGTTTTGAAACATGGCTTATACCTAATTAATCATGGAACTTAAAGAACAAAGAACGCATTTCTTCAAAGTTTTCAGTGTTTTCTCTATTAAGTGGAGGGGTTGGGGGAGGGGAGGAGAAAGCTCCACACCCCGTAATGGATACACGATGCACTTCATTTGGGGAAAGAAGCTCTTAATCTTTTTTGGCCTCTTGCAACCTCTGAATCCTTACATCTTTAATATTTTATGTCGAGCATTTTCATATTAAAGGAACTGAAAGTTTCCAGATCATGAAATATTCTTCAGCTTTTTGTCTCTTGATCCCTCAGCCCAAACAATTCCGGTTTTGAGATTATGCGATCATCAGGCCTTTCCTAAGTGCCCACGATTCTGGGGCCGGAGATTCCCGTGTCGTGTTTATATGCCGCCACCACCCAGAAGCATCTGTGGGCACGTTCTGCTTTGAAGACAGACCTCTGGGGCTCAGCTTTCGTGCCATGTCTATGTGATGTCACATGTTCTTAACCTCTGGACCTTGACATGCCCATTCGCGAAATGGGAATAGTAATAGATATCTCACCGATTTGTTGTTGTTGTTATTAAGTAAAATAATGTCACCAAAGCACTTAGCCCAGGGTCTAGAACATAACTGCTCAATAATGAATTATGCAACTGAACCTTCCAGATACTTCTTCATCTTTTCTTCATTCATAAACTTGGCCAAGTCACCATTTGGCTTCTCTAGCCAAGGCCCTTCTTTACCTGTCACTGGGACAGAAGTAGAAGTCACAAATGACTTTGCCCTTGGTAGCCAGTGTTCATTACTCCCGAGGGAAGCCATAGTTCCACTCTTTTCTCTGGAGTTTTTCCATAGTCACTCCATGAGCTAGGATGGACACAACTCAATGGAGACTAGATACACATGGTTTTTCATTCCAAACATTGTCACTTACACGCTAAGTGGCTTTGCAAAAGCCAATCAAACTGCTTGGCTGCAGACTTCCCCCTTCCCTCCGGTGAAGGAAGCCAAGAAATGTGCTATGTTAAAGTGGTTGGGAATACACTTAAAACTGGAACTCCCCTTGTCCCCAGAGAATGAGAATGAAGAGGCTGCTTGGCTGAGATGTCACTGAGCCACAATGAGGGTGCCTTCCAAGTGTTCTCAGCATGTTCTCTCTTCCCTTCCTCTAGCAGTTCAGCCGTGGCCCTGTGACCTGGGGTTGGCCACTCGAGGGGGTGCTGCCTGGGGCTTTGAATCTGGAAGGAGCAAAGCAGAGGTCCATAGAGAAATCTGGAGTAGAGTGGTGGCACCAAATGGCCAGTGGTTGTGGTGCCAGGGGTAGCGTTGTAATCAGACAATGCCCAAAGCAAGGCCTCAACAATGTTCATTTGCTTCCCCTTAATGGTCATCTTAGCTCTCCAGTCTTCCCGTGGACTCGGTGAGCCATCCAAGATCTTCCTTATATATTCTTTTCTTGCTTATGTTAGCCATTAAGCTACTTTGCTTGCAATCAGAAATCTGGACTGAGACAAAATTAAGATATGCTCAACACCTACTATGTGCCAAATATTGTACAGCTGAGGAAACCGAGACCCAGAATGTCAAGGAAACTGACCAAGGTCACTAGGCTGGTCAGAGGTGGTGCTGTGATTTTCACCTCGTCTATGTGCCTTTTCCACTCAACTCTTTCAGCAAAGAGAGCCAAAAGGTAAACCTAGAGGCCATGACCACCCACATTCACATTGAACTCGCCTTGTACATGGGACCTTTGGAGGTTTCCAGTTATGACCTGGACATTGGATTCCACCCACCCCCACCCCGCCCCAGTCCCTGCCCGATCCTGATGATTAGCAGTCTGTACATCAAGTCAGAAGTGAAATGCCATCCAGTGCTGAGAGTCATCACTGGTGTGTGCCTGTGAACCATACCACCGAGGGGAGGGATAAAGGGACCAACGCAGAGGAACAACTTGGCTTTCCGTAGCCATTCAGTATTGTTTGCGTGTGCTGCTAATTATCCTTGGTTCATGTCTCCTCAGTTGATGCTTCAGAAATTAAATGCACATGCCTTGTCCTGTGTGGACGGAGAGCTTGGCTCATTTGGTTTCCATTTTACCCATTGCCCTTACACCTGCTATTGCACCAGCAGACGGCACAGCCTCTACTCCCTGGCATCGAAGGGAGGGAGGTCAGATGTTGCCATCTGCCTTCCGAGCTCCAGGCCCACTCTCACTTCTCCGCAGGGCGTGGGACAGCTCGCCAAAAAAAGGGAAGCCTCGAGAATGGACATCCACGCACACAGTCACACTATCTCCTTCTGTTTCTTAAACCAAGTAGAGGGCTAGCCACTTTCTGGTCCCCCAACTTATAATAGCTTCCCCGACACGGACCCACGTAGAACCCTTTTATTCTTGACCTGGCCCCAGTGTATGGGCAGCTCTTGGTCTCCTTGTTTCTTCCCCACTGACTTTTTAAAGAAGCCAATTATTGAAAATCTTGGGTCATAAAAGCAGCTTGAACTTCATTACCCTCCTTCCAGTATTAGTTTCTCGAGGCCTCGGTCAGCGATACTGTGTATAAAATATGAAGCAGTGAATTAAATGCAACTTGATGGTACATGTTGTACCTTAATGAAAACAAAGGCTCAGGAACACTCTTCGTGCACGTGTCACCCAATAAAGTGTGAGCGAAGGCGCTCATAAAGCTGCCAGAGGGGGTTAACCATTGCGAGAGCGAGAGAGAAGCCCTGCTCAGTCCGTCTGGGCCCAGAGTGAGGCCTATTGCTTTATCACAGATGCTGGAGGTTTTTATTTAAAACACATGGAAGAAAGACACTTGGGTTTGGCACCACAATGTCTTGTGGTAAAGGAAAAAAATTTAGAACTATCCAGAAGTGCTTTAAAAAAATTAGAGGAGAAAAAAAAAACAGATGCGAAGAAATTAAGACGGGATGACAAAAGGTGGCACGTTCATTCACTGAGAGTGACGGCGAAAGGGAGCAGCCCTTCCCCGTGGCAGCTGACAGACACGAGCAATTGAACAGTTCATACCCTCTCTGTTGTCCCTGTCACGAGATTTGTAGGTCGTTCTCAGCAGCCACTGGGGCTAAAGGGCACAGGTTGTGACCTGCTGATTTACCCAAGTATGATCAACTCACACAAATTACAGGCGTAAGAGAGTCCTGACAACTTCAATATGATGCGCAGGGAGCGCAATTATTTGTGACATGTGAAACCAGTGTGAGGCCATAATTCTGTCGCTGCGTGACAAGGCATTATTAGCTGGGGCAGGCGGTGGCTTGAACCAGGAGCAGCTGCTGGGGAGGCGGGGACAGAGACAGGGCTCCGCCGGGAAGGGGCCGCGGCAAGGCCGGGCGTCGTCTCCCAGCACGGCAAATAGCGAGGCCCCGCGTGGAGCAGCCCCGCGTGGAGCAGCCCGTCCTGCTGCTAACTGGGCCCTCAAAGCATAAAGAGGGGTGTGGAGGGAAGGGCAGAAGGGAAGCACACCCTTGGCCTGCGGCTGTGCACGACCAAGGTGTCGTCTTTGAAACGGGACGTGTGGTTGTTCAAACTGGGATGTTTCCAGTGGGAGGTGAGTGGGGGCCTCTGGGTCAGGGAGAAACCTCCACTCCATCGAGCTCCCTTCTGGCCGAGTCTGCCTGGGAGAGGGAGGACCAGAGCCCAGCCTGCACCCCCCACACCCCCAGGCTTCCTCCATCCCTGGAAGTCTCTCTCCTGCCCCTCAGTGGGCTCTGTCGGGGTTCAGCTCAGGGAGGTGTAGGTATTTCCCTTCTAGGAATGGTGATGGAGGTGTCAGCCCAGGTGTGTGTGAGGGGATGGTGGCCATTCCCAGCAACTGGACCCCAGTAAGGCCGGGCCTCCTCAGGCTGCGTGTGGGTCACATGACAAGCGAGTCACCAACACACTTTCTTTTGAATCGGGACACTCGTCTCTTGCTATGTTTTGGGCTTGCTCCTTAACTCAGGGGGTGTAACCAGGGTTTGCGTACTGGGTGGTCATGCCATGCGTTCGTACAGCCAGTGACTGGGTGAATGGTTCCTGAAAACCTACTGGGTGTCGAGCTCTGCCCAACCAAACCACAGAGGGTCTGAATGAGAGATGCCTCTGTTTGCCCATGAGATCTCTCCGTCAATGAGGAAAGAGACGAAAACAAATAATTGAAATGCACCATAGGTATGAGCGCAGGCTTTAGGAATCATGGGAATACCGGGATTCCCTGCCTCATACCAGGCAGGTGCAGGCTGACCAGACGTCCTGGATTAAGTGAGACAGAAAACAACATCTGGTCAGCCGACCGACACCTGGAATTTAGCCCCGTGAGACTGGACTGACTAGACGTACCGTTTGAAATGGGACAGGACCATTGTTTTCTGTCCTGTTTAAATCGGGGCATCTGGTCAGCTTAGTCAGATGTCTTCTCAGATCTCCCACCCAGTGGGGCCCACTCCCACCACACCATCTAGAACAGGCCGCTACGTGTCTGGCTCCACCTGCTACCCGGCTTCATTGTCATGTAGTGTCTGAGGCATGAGTCAAGGGCGGTCAGCAGCACACAGAAACAGTGCAGAGTTAGTACTTGGCATTAGATCGTTTCTTTCTTTGCAGATCTGTTATTCTTCCTCTCTCAATGTAAGCTCCAAGAGGGCAGGGACTTTGACTCCTCGGTATCCCAGCTGGGCACAAAGTACTTCCCCAGAGAACATGTTCTGAATGCATGAATGTCCAGCACTGTCTTAGGTGTTCTTGCTTTTAAACTCAGTAGCCTGTTTAATCCTCCCAACAACCCGCTGAAGTAAGTGTGTTAGTCATCTATTGCTGCAAAATAAATCATCCCAAATTTAATGGCTTAAAAGAACAATATTTATTATTGCTTGCAATTCTGTGAGAACCCTGTGGCTGGAATTCAGCTGGGTCGATTCCTCTGCTGGTCTTAGTTAGATTTTTCCACGAGGTTGCATTTTGCTGGGAACTTGGTCAGGGCTTGAACATTCAAGATAGTCATTCATGCCCCAGGGTCCCTAATCTTTTGCCAGTCCCACGGGGACCTCCTTAGAGTATGGGGTCTGGACTGCAAGGGGGAAGGAGCAGAAACTTAAGACCTGGGCTCAGAAGTCCCAGAATGTCACTGCCTTCCCATTCTGCTGGCCCCAAAACGTGCCTCGTCCAGTCCACATCAAGGGGAGGCAAATAGACTCTTGATGGAAGGAGTGGCATGTGCCTACCCAGAGGGGAAACGGTGTTTGGAAACTATCTGCTACAGTATTCTTAGCCTGCTCTATGGCAGTGGAAACAGAGGCTTTAAAAGCTGTATCCCAGAATACATAGGAAGAAGGTGGCAGAACCAGGAATGTCAGCTAGAACAGTCTAACTCCAGACTTTTTTCCTTGCTTGCTGGTGACTCTTCTCAATAGCACTCCACCCCCAAATCGTAAGTGGTAGAGCTGGTATCTTCTGTGGCTACCCGTCCTTTTATTTTTACTTTTCTCAGCATAGTGGCCAGGACTTGGGGAGAGGGGGTGGGGAAGTAGAATACCATAGACGGAGAATTTCATCCAGCCTCTGCAACTCATGAACAGTGTGACCGTGAGCACATTTCTGAGCTGTGCTGAGTATCTCTTCCTTATCTGTGAAAGGGAACAGAAATGGTGCCTACCACATAGGATTTCGGCAGTGAGGCTGTACACGTAAAGCCTTCAATGTAATACACAGTACACAGTGATCACTCAAAGGGTAACAGTGTTAAGGTGCCAAGGATGTCTCCAGCTGGACCCAAAATGAGCCTTCACAGATTAGTTTCATGACTGTATTTAAAGTGTAAGAATTCCCAGAGCATTGAGCACACACCCATGTTTAATTTTAATCCAAAGATATGTTCTGAAATCAGCAAAAATGCTTTTAGGGACTCACTTATTACAGGATAAAGTCTTCATGCTTCCTTGGGCATACTGCTACAATCCTGTTTCTATAGGAAACTTTCCACCAAAAAAAAAAAAAAAAAAAAAAAAAAGAAAGAAAGAAAGAAAAAAATGGTGATCAGAATTATATGCAGCTCTGAAGCGAGGATTTAAGATAGATATAAATGTAAGTTACCACCAGAAAGCTAGGGACAAACAAACAAACAAACATCCTCTGAGGGCCACTTGTGTCTCCTTCTTGATTCACCGGGTTAGTCAGGACTCTTAGGGTTATTAGAGGTGACATGTTAAGCTTAAGCAACAGGGGGATGTAGGGTCAGGCCTGGCTGGGTGCGGACGCTTCCGCAGCGTTGTCCGAAAGCAGCATCTCCACGGCTCAGTTCTGCTGCTTCACGGCCTCCTTTCCCTCTTCTGTAGTCAGCCTTCGTCTTGGGCAGCCTCTGTTTTGCCTCTAGTCCTGTGATTCAAAGAGTGAGGCCCCTTCTCCTCTCGTTTCTTATTTTTAAAATGTCTAAGGAGTAGAATCGGCCCAGGGTGAGCCCTCCTACAAAGTGACCAGTCAGAGTCCCAGCGAGTGGAATTGCGTTGGCTTGCCTCTGTGGTCCAGGGGAAGGAATTCTGGGATTACTAGGCCCATGGGTTGAGGGACAATTCTGCAGAGGAAGTGGGAACCTTTAGTGAGTTCTCAAGGATGATTCCAATATAGCCAAACTCTGGATTTTCCAAAACCTCTGGAGAAAATCTTTTGTCAATGAGAACACAGACCCTATGTTGCTCTTGGCTTGGGTGGGGAACTTTTTCCTACTGATCATCCCTTTGTACCCCACTTGCTGTGTTGCTTTGTGGATATTTATTTTCCTACCAGTATAAGGAAGTGCTTGAAATAAGCATATAACCATCAACAAAGTTCCAGCTTCTAATTTAACACCCAAACTTCACAACATTTATTCTGCTGTCCCTGGATTAACCAGCATTCATATAGTAAGCCAAAATTTATGAAAAAAGATTATATTTCTTTTATTTGTCCCCAAATGTTTCCATTGTGTATAAAAACGAGACAGTATTCCTTTTGGGGAGAAGTTTCTACTTTGGGTTTAAACCAAACAAAATAATATTTAAGGAAACATTAAGTAAATTATTTATCATTTTGGTTGACGTTTTGAGGAATATAGCTTAGACAAACACATTTTTAAGGTCAGCCACTCTAAGGGCTGGGTTTTATAAAAACAGCCTCTGAGGAGCTTTAATAAATCTTTAAAAAGAAAAAAAAAGGCAAGCACGTGTTTTCATTACTGAATCATTTGCTATTGCTGAATAATGGTCATTCAAGAGGTAAGCTTAACCGACAGGCTGCGATAGCCACGCTGGGAAAACGCGCATATTAGGAAAAATCGAAATTGCTGGTGAATGCTGCTGGCCATGCTTGCACCTCTGTTAAAGCAGTCCAGTCCTTTGGTTGCATTTTAAATCAGATAAATGGGCAGAGTTGGCTGATTTGGGTCATAAAATTGTCAAATGAAGATAAATTCATTTCTACTTAATGAGAAATTTCAGGGTAGAATTAGAATATATGTAAGTAGAAAAATAAGGTGTTTTTATTCCCTCCAGTTAAATGCTTACCAAATTTATCAAGTGCATTTAATTCACCTCGTGAGTCCTTTGTCTTTCCCAATTGCAGCCAGCGGCCTCTTTTGAACCCATTTCTATTGCAACATGGCATCCCTTGGCCAAAGAAAGGTATGGGGAGGGGAGGAGAGGTGTTTCGGAGGACAAGAAGTAGAAATGGAAGAAGTGGGAAGCATGAATGTTCTAGTGGAGACAAGGGCGGGGGTGAGAGAGCTGCTAAAGGGGGGCTGTGAGGGAGAGGGTCCCATGGGAGGAAGGAGGAGGAGTAGAAATGAGAAATGGAGAAAACCCACCTTTGCAGGGACTTAGCTGAGACCAACTCAGAGGCACTGCTCACTGTGGCTCGGGGCTCACTTTCAGGTGGTTCATAGTTTGTCTGGAACTTAGAGGACTCTCAAGACAACTTCTTATCTATGCAAAGAGGCAGCATCCCCGGCTGTGGCCCTAAGCTCCCCTTTG
Organism: Lyroderma lyra; assembly: GCA_004026885.1. Classification (NCBI taxonomy): domain Eukaryota; kingdom Metazoa; phylum Chordata; class Mammalia; order Chiroptera; family Megadermatidae; genus Lyroderma; species Lyroderma lyra. Next base: position 142,392 of record PVJL010000939.1, read on the forward strand.
GTCTTGAAAGGAGAATTGAGAGCATTTTTTGAGCCTTGTCTCTTCCAAAGGGTGGAACCTGCCACAGAATTTCATGGCTTCAAAAAAGAAGATACTTTCTGTTTATAAGCAGGAAGGAATGTCACTAAGGAGTTGGAGGAGTTGAGGTTACATTACCATAAAGTGCCTCGGGGCTTAAAAGTTCAGGAGAAGAAGCCTGACTAACCACATCTGGGGCTTGAGGTTTTATTGAACTGGTAATGAAAATAATCTTTGCAATATATTCTGAAAATATTGGATAAACACAGACCGAAGCTGCCCCTTCTCCACATGAAAAACAAAACAAAACAAAAAACCCTGCATTCAAATGAGCAACCTGTTAGCAGCCAGGCAGGACTGGCGTTTGGTACAAAGCAAAGTGATTAGAACTACGGGCTCTCTTGTCAGTAGTGCAACCCTGACAACCCTGAGCGTGTCACTTGATCTCTCCATGCCTCCCTGGTAGCTTTATCCATAAAACGAAAATGAATGCTCCTTCTGAGGACAAACAAGGTAAGTTGTATGGAAATGATATAATTGCCCAAATGGCCCTAAATCCTTCCCCTCTCTACATCCATTCTCTTGATATCCCATTTAGAGGTCCCATCTATGTCTCCACTCCTTGAGTCTTGGGTAGCCATGTGACATAGAGCAATTGGCAAATATGAAACAGGTAGGGCCTTAAAAATTGCTTGCCTGTTGGACTTTTCGCTCTTGCTGGGTTTGGATCTCTGAGCCTGGTATGCAGATGAGTCTGAACTAGCCTACTGGATGATGAGAGACCACGTGGAGAACCAAGGTGACCCAGCAGATGGACTGTCAACTGCCAGACATGTAAGAGAGGGCATTTTGGATCATCTAGCCACCAGCTGACCTATCAGATAACTGTAGATGATGGATGGAGTAACTAGTCCAGAGATCAACTGATCCAGCTCAGAGCAGACCCCCAGCCAATCCACAGAACTGTGAGCTAAAAAAAAAAAAAGTGTTGCTATTTTCAGCCACTAAGTTTTGGGGAGGTTTGTTATAACAGCAAAAGCTAATTGACATAGGTAGTATCCACCCTATTATTACTCTTTTTGATTGGGACCAATCAATCATTTAAATTGAGTTTTAACTCATTTTTGTTTAAATGATTTCTCTATCTAGAAACAGACTGAGGAATGGCAAATTTTCTGTGAGCTATTTTGTACAGTCATGTGGTTTAAGACAAGAAATTTTAAGACTTCAATAAGAATTGTTCTGGAAATATTTTAAAATCTTTCCTCTCATCATATTTTAAAAGTTTGACAACAACCTTCTTAAAGGCTAATGTGCAAAGAGAATGGCCAACCCCGAAGCTCCCTGAGGTTTGAGCATAAGATTGGTCGAAACAGAAAGTTGCTCTTAAACAGTTCTGAAGCCCTTAACCCAGGGAACCCACAGGAACTAAAAGAAATGAAATGGAACTAAGAGGGATGAAACTGGATAAGAGAAAGTTCAGTGACTTGGAATCGATCCACATTGTCTGGTGGGGTGGCAAGCTCTGCCAACTTCCCAGTTGTAAAGGAGATAAAAGAGCTTATGGACCAGAGCTAAATGCAGAATTATCCAGATAATTTAGGCCAACTGAGCACTCTCACCTGAATTAACCAGTGAGTTGCAGTGAAAGTGTGTCTGATGACTTGTGTTGTCTGGACAGCTGTCACATTCTTCCACTTCCCTTGGAATGTGTATGTTCTTCTGCATTCCAACCTCCTTTCATTGGTACATTCTTTATCCAGGTTGCTGTTCTTTGAGGTTTGGGTGGTAAGATGCTTGGGTAAATTCTAGAAGTGAAATTTTTGGCCCCGAAGCATTCGTTCATTTAACAAATATTGATTACTCAATTATTACGTGTTAAAGACAGTACAAGGCATTGAGGATGCAACAGTGACCAAAAGAGACAAGAATAGCTTGTCTTGCAGCTTAGATCTAGTGAGGGAAACAGATGCATAGCCGGACAGTGTCACCTAATGTGAGAAGTGCTGTGATTGGCCAAGTGCGGGGCATCACTGGAGAATACAGAGTGAACACTGAACTCAGACTTGGGCTCAGTGGTCCGGAAGCACGTCACAACGGAAGTGGTAGCTAAGGTGAAGGATAAAGAACGAGCATTAAGTCATGCAAAGGCATGGGGGAAAGAGTGGTACAGGCCGAGAATACAGTATCACACGGTCCAGCCTGAGAGAGTAGTGGGGAAACTGAAATATTCAGCATGGCCGAGTGCTTGTATTAGCACCAGCTTGTCAGTGGAATCTCAGTCCCACGGAGTGGAATGATGGTGCACACAAAAGCCATGGCCAAAGCATGGCCATGACCTGACTTCTGAGATGGTTCATTGCAGGTGGTGATCCTGGTTGGTGCTTTTAACCATTGTATCTGGGTGGCCAGAGTCCATGTAAGTGGAGCACGCCCGCTGGCCCGCTGGTTTTCTCAATGGAGGTTAAACTAAGACATGCGTCTGTACCTCACAGTTAAGGTCCAGAGCCAAAGGAATTGTGACTGTCGTAAAAAGTTTTGAACTTTAGAAATCTTTGTAGAAACCATAGGCTAACGACCAGAAGCACAAATTCAGAGTGCGAGCTACACATGAACAAGATCCCCGTGGTAGTTAGTTAGTTAGTGCTGTGTAGCAAACGACCTCCAAATTCAGCTGCTTAAAACGGCAAACGTTTACGATCTCACCGTTTCTGGGGGGGTCGGCCTGGATGCAGCTTAGCTGGGTGCTTCTGAATGGTGGTCTCTCGTGAAGCTGGTGTCAGGCCGCCGGCCAGGACTGCACTGAAGGCCTGACTGGGGAGGAGCTGCTTCTGAGCTCACACATGGGACTGTTGACTGGATTCAGTTTCTCATGGGCCGTCGGACGCCACGTGTACCTTCCTTGCTAGCTGTTGGCCAGCAGCCTGCCATTCTTCTATCCTGTGGACCTCTCCACAGGGCACTTTACAACCTGACAGCAGGCTTCTCGTAGAGCTAGCAGGTGTGAAAGTGAGAAAGGACACCCAAGACAGAAGCCATGGTCTTTTTATAACCTAAGGTTGGAAATGATGTCGCGTCACTTCTGCTATGTTCTATTTGTTAGAGACAAGTCAGTAAATCCAGTCCGCACCCAAGGGGAGGGAATTTCAAGGACATGAATACGAAAAGGCTGGGAGTTACTGGGAGCGATCTTACAGGTTGCCAACACCAGCTCCCACAAAATGTAATGATGGGTGTCTATTCTTCCTCTTGGATAGAAAATGGGGTGTTTATCCTTAACTGGCCTCCGGATTGGAGGGAATCAGAGGAATCATCTAGTTTAATCCCTGTTTACTGTGTGCTCCCTGGGCCAACTCATCTTGAAGAGCCCTATACAGTTCTCTCTGGGTAGGACAGGATTTATTGTGTTAGGATGAAATGTGGCCAAGGGGCCCTGTGCTTGCCTTGGTCAAAATTTCCATATTCTTGCACAGACAATGAGATCCTTAACTAGAAACACATTTTGTTTCCTCCCTCATGTGTCCGCCTTTCTCCCTCTTCCCCCATCCATCTCCTACTCCGTTTTCTTCTTTCTATTGTGTTGCTTAAGTTGGTTATTGTGGGTGAATAGAAATGCCATTAATTTTAGGAACTTGATTTTCTCTCCAATCCTGACACCTTCTCTTAGTAGTACTCATGGTTTGCAGATTCTTTGGGATTTTTAATGTGGCCAGTTTGTCCCTTCTTGTCCAGTCCATGAGTGTCATTTCCCCCTTGTCTGGCATAAGCGAGCACCTCCTGAGCCATGTTGAGTAGCAGTGGGCGTCTCTGTCCACTCTCTTCTCACTGCTTACCATGCAGATTCTAGAGTCTTTGTTCACAAGGGAGGTGGCCACTACTTAAGTTAATAGGATTCCATGGGAAGGGGACATAGGCGTGTTTTGGTTTGTTTGAACACAATGAGGTAGAGAAGAACATTATCTTCATTCAGTGTCATACTGTGCAACTTTCCTGTGCTACGTGTTGTCCAGCTGCTGCGGACGCACTTTCAGTGGAGCTCAGGGTCCTGCCAGGTGAGGTTACCACACAGTCTCATCATCATCATCATCATCATCATCATCATCATCACCATCATCACCATCATCGCCATCATCACAGGACTCCCGGATAGACCAGGCACCAGGCACCAAGAGCAGAGTGGGGAGAAAGCCTTATGTCTCTTTATGGTTTTTTGTTTTGTTTTCTTGTGGGAGTGATTAGCTCTTTCTTGCTAATCGCATACACAATTGCTACCACATGGACCCTCTGTGTGACTTGGGGTTTATGGAGGCTAATAAAACAAGCCAATTCAGGTCTTTCTCCTCTCCTCTCCCCCCTTCCCCTTCCTCTCGCTCCCCTTCTCTCTGCTCAGTTCTCTTTTCTCCTCTTTCTCTGAGAAATAGGATAATAATATTTATCTTGCAAAGTTCTTAAAGGATGAAATGAGGTAATACCTGGAAAGCACTGGATATATATTAAACCACATTAAATGGTGGGCACTGAGTGGGGAAACAGCTCTTCATTTATATTTAATATATCTGTGGGTTATTGTCCCACATGATCTTCCAGGAGAACTTCTTGGATGAGTTAAGTCTCAGGAAAAGCTGATTTGACTTGTGTTCACACAACTAGTGAAAAACATCCAATGAGAGCATGGGGGGCGGGGAGGAGGAGAAACAGGCCAACCAAGGGGGGTTGCTAATTAGTCCCATCAGAGGGCAGGGCCCCTGGCCATCTTTTTTTTTTTTTTTCTTCATTTTCTTCTCAGGAATAAACTTTTGCAATTTTTAAACTGCCTCAGAGTAAGTGGTAGTAACTGATATTTATTGAACAGTCACTTGGTGTCAGGCATTGTCCTAAGCATTTCACATTGTATTATTTTGTGCTCAAACAACCCTATGAGGTAGGTGAGCTGCTATTATCAGCCCTGTTGTAAAGTTGAGGATGAAGGAAATTGGCAAAGCAAATGCAGCTAGTACGAGATAGGGGTAGGGTAACTCCAGAAAAAGTAGGTACCCCAAACTCTACCCAGACCATGTTGCTTGGGCTGCAATGTCAGTGGTTGATTGTGTGAATTTTTGATGGGCTGGGCACAATCTTTTTGCCCCAATGAGACATTGGGGTGCCACACTCACACGTTGTGAGGATGCATAGGCTCCCCTGATGCTACACTTGGTGACCATCCAGGTAGAACTGCCTCACCTTAGGTTTTTTTCTCAGTTTGCTGAGGAGCTTAGAAAGTGTCTCTTCTCTGACCGTGGTTCTTTCCACTACCGCTCTTAGCTCTCACATAAAACCAGCACAAAGGAAATTCATTTCAGTCGTGGCAAAGGTAGTCATCATCCTCCCTCATGTCCCTCCTGAGGGCCCTTGTGAAGCTCAGCCAGCTCCTCCCTGCTTAGAGCAGAAATGGCTCCTCGCTCCTCCCATCTCCACTGGAGTCTTTTCCCCACCCAGTTCCTCCTCGGGCCATGCCGAGTACCTCAGCGCCCCCTCTCTCTTCGCTGGATGCTACCCAATGGGCAGCTCAGGCAATCCACCTGGATTTTTCACCCGGCCCTGCCCAGATGTGCTGCCTCTCCCACAGCCCCATCCAACCACCCACCCAGGCCTGCCTGGCCCGGGGCCCCCCAGCACCCCCCAGGCACACACCTTGCCCAGGACTGCTTAGCCCCAGATGTTCCTGCCCCCACCCCACCCCACTTACGTGGGAACAACGATCAGATTGTGATCTCCATCTAAGCAAGGGATGAGCCAGCCCGGAGAGCCGGAACTCACAAGCGCTTAGGGCAGCTTTTACAACCCCAGATAATTACTCTCCCATTTTCAGGCCAAGAGAACTTTCCTCTCGGGTTGGCTTTTAAAGAAAACGTATTGAGGGCCTAATTATTTGTCTGTGCACGCTTCCCTTCACAAAACCTGCTTTATAACTGCTGTGCCCAGAAAGGTGGACCGGAGCTGGAAGTGAGATGAGATTTTTAGTTTGGAGAGAGTTCCAACATGGTTAGTAACTCCTGACAGAGAACAACTGTTTCTACCCAGACGTTGAAATCCATGCCAGGGAAGTAGAATAGACCTGGTAGAAACGTGGAGGAGAAAGTGAGATAAAAATGAGGAGTCCTGCAATTAACATTCAGATGAAGGTTGGAGGAAGCCCCACCGAAAGTGTGGGCACCTGATAGCCACAAGTGTGGGCACCTGATAGCTTTCAACCTGAAGGATTAAAGTCTCCCTGTTAGGAGAGCAATTTGGGGTGTTCCAACAAGTACCTCTAGGGGCAATCATTTCCAGGGAAAGGTAGCTCGTAACTCTGAGCACAGTATTCATGGAGCAGGCTGCTTGCCCAAACTTATTTTATTTTCATTTACATTATTGGTTTGAAAAACGCCCCTATGCTGGTGATCCTTATTGTGCTGGCACGGTCCTCGCAGAGACTGAAATGCTGAGCCAGCACTTTGTTTTCCTCTGAGCGTTTTACTTGACTTGGGAGAGGCCCAAAGAAATGTAGGCTGCTATATGTACAGTGATAAAACGCACTCCTCAACAGACTGTGCCCCCGGGGAGATATTTGGGAGGCTGAGACCCAAGCACATCGGTGGTTATGCGAAAGCCTGTTATTAGGTGCACGTTTGTACATGTATGTATATACATGTGTGTGTGTATACATACATACACACGTGTTTGTTGCCAGAGTCATTTGGGAGAGGTTAGGTATAATCACACACAAATTTGGATAATTGCTGTGGATGCCTCTAATAGAGATAGCCAGATCCATTGGTATGATGTTTTTTTTTTCAACCATCTTGGCAACTGTGACTTGCTTCTCTCCCGGTAGCTCAGGTGAGTGGCTTGGCATGCCTATTTTATACAGGAGGAAGCTGAGAGTAGCCGTGAGCCACAGAACCAGATGGTGGAAGACAAGACTAGGACTCTGGACTGTGTAACCTTCTCTTCTGTATTCAATTCTCCTTCCCTTTTCCTCTGAATGCCCTGTACTTGGAAAGAAAAGGTTATCTGTGTGATCTTCCAAAGAAAGATCCCACTCAGTATAAGCTGGTCAGGTCTTTCACCCGCAGCAGGGCTAGAGACACACAAGAAAACTCCCCCTCCCTGGTGCCACTCCAACCCAGCAGGGGGCCTCAGAGCCTCCTACAGGGCAGCCATTGTGCATTGCTTCACAGTGAGACATGGACGAGTGGTGGCCATTGGCCCCCTGAAGTCCTTTGCTCGGACCTAACTTCTAGCCTGTTCCCCACTGCAGGAGACATTTGTTTTCTGGTTGCCTTCAGCACCTTGAGTTCCTCATAGGGAATTACCTCTTTGCCCCACCCATCATTCTGTGAAATTTCGGCAAAGATATAAATCTGGGTGCCCATCTCCCGTGTGGAAGCTGAGAGGGTGGGCTTCGTTCTCGGCTGCCCTCTTTCATGAGCAGGGCCAGGCAGAGTGTGGTCAGATTCTCTCTTCTGAAATTTTGAATACAGGCTTCCCCTGCATGTGCCACCTACTGTGTCTCTAGCTTCCTGTTTCTTACTTCTTAGGCCTCCGGAGGTGGGAGATGGCCTGGGGAGCAGGAAGCCTTTCCTGTTTCACCAAGCTCGCCAGGCTACTCAGAAGAAGAGCCCAAATTATGTTTTCTGGAGGCCTTCTAATTTCTGGAGGCTATCTGCCTAGCTTCATGGAACTTGAAGGATCTGGAAGTTTTTCTGGATGGTTGGAATGGCCCAAGTTAAGGCATGAAATGGAAAAGCAATGAGTCTACTTTGAAGTACAGTATACGGATAGGACAGGGGTGGGAGATAAAGTTGATGCATTAGATTGGCATCTGTCTTTGGAAGACCCTGAACAGAAAATTGAGTTTGGAAAGCATTTCCATAGTCAGCCCTGTCTGCATCCTGCTTCCCTCCATCCTTGCTCTCCCTGAGACCCTACCCAGCATGCTTTATTCCTCAGCTGAGCTCTGAGAACCACGTTGGGGCTCCAAGCATGGCTACTGCATTTTTGGATGAAAGAATGAACCAGACCAATGATTATGGATCACCTAATGAGCTTTCTCTGTCAATACTACCTCTTTTCTCTTTCCACGCCCCAAAGCTGAAAGTCCTGAAAAAATTCTACCCTCCAAATGGCTCTCATAATCATCACCTCTCTCTCCCTAAGCCACGAGCTGAATCAGTCCTCCTCACATCTCCCCTGGTACAGTGTGCCTCTGGCAGTGGTTGTCCTGCCCTTCCCATCGTGTGCTCAATAGCCATCCCCCACAGCCCACCAGAGGGATCTCTCTAGAGCTCAGTCTCAGGGTGCATCACATAGCCTTAGTTAGATCCACTGCCTTTGGATGTAACCAGCCTTGTAAATGCAGCACGGAAAGCCCATTGCGGTGTCCTGGCCTGAGAGCTTGCCTGCCTCCCTGCTCTCTCCGATGCAGTCTCTCCCGCATCTGGTGCTCCATGCCTTCGCTGTTTCCTGTCTATTCGATCGTCTCTTGTCTGCCTCTCATACCTTCAGCCTGCACAAGTGCCTGTGTAGTGATGCCACCTGCCCTGCACAAATGCCCTCAGCACTTAACCACTTACAGGCACACGCAGTCCTTGTTTTAACTGCCAACACCTATAACTCTTTGTTACAGGGCAGACCAGAAGTACTGGAGCATCTACAGCTCCAGGAGCAGTTGTCAACCAATAACTGACAGGTGTCAGAGGGTCAAACCCCCAGCTCCCTCATCCCTTGGCCAAGATGACTGAGGCCCACATTCTAGCCTGGCTCTCTGAGTTCCCCAGCAAGAGGAAACTCCAGTTGCCCTCCCCAGACACGTGCTTGTCTAGCTTGCTCCCTTTCCTTCTCTATTTCCCATTACTTATCAGTGTTTTCTGGGACCATCTCCCAAATAAACTCAAGGGTCTACTTCTGGGGGAATACACTCAAATAGCCCGTAATGGCTGCAGCCCACCTTTACACGACTAGGCAGCTCCAGGATCCACAGTCCACTGGCACCTTCATTCTGTCTCACTTTGTTCAGATCCCAAAGAGAGAGATTGGCTCTCTTTATGGTGAGAGACAAACTCACCCTTTTACTCCTAAGTCAAGCTGCATATTCAGAGGTGGCCAAGATGCCCATGGATGGCCACCCTGGGTCTGCTGTCCAGCCCAGTCCAACCACCACCAGCTAGAAGGAGAAGGTCATAAGGTTGGCTGCTTGGTCCCCAAGGCTGTAAGCAGGAGGCACCTTGAGTCTCAACTGGAGCCCTTTGCCTCTCAGGCAACGGTCACCCAGGTGGCTACTCGCAAAAGCAATAAGAAAGTCTGTTTGCTGAACATCCAATAATTATTTTCAAACAATGCTTTGATAGGTTGAGTACAAAAGAATTAGAATATGGATTACATTTCCATTGAAATGCACACTTGGGTTTGACAATTAACAGGCTATGTGCTTGGGAAGGGGTTCCCCCCACCCTTTCTTTTTGCCAAGCCAGGTTATTTAGAAAATAAGGCAGAGATTTTTCACAGCTCGCACACTCTCACCCCTACTCCCTCCACCCCTTTGCTTTAGGTTTTTCGTCACCCAGAGTTAATTAATAAAAGCAACATTTATCAAAGATGACACGTCAGTCTGCGTGCGTGTCCTACGGTGTTGCGTGGTGGGCGTGATCGGCAGAGGTGATGCATTTCAGGGAGACTAGCGGTCATCGGTGCCACAGTGACTGACACCCACTGTACCCATATCATGGGTCTGGTACACTGTACTAAGTGCTCATATGACCATTTAGCCCCTGGGAGACCTCACCAGTGGGGGCTGTCACCATTCCTCATTTATAGATTAGAAACCGAGATTTAGGGTTAGAGGAGTATTTCCCAGGTGTCACAGCAGATAAATGGTGGAGTCAACCTTCGACCTCTCTCATCTCATGCTTAGAAACTACTAGATGATCCTACCCTGTCTATGAGCACAGATGCATCCAACCTTCAGGTTGGAAGAGCATTCTAGTACCGCCCCCTTCATTTTACAAAAGAGGTTTACTGAGGCCCAAACTGATGAAAGATCCAGATAGATTCTGGTGCTTGGAAGCCCGGTTTAGACAGGCAAGTTGTAAATCAGAAGCATTTATCTGATGGGTTTTTCCAAGTGCCAAATATTTGAAATACACAAAGGAGAAAACCCTAGTTATAGCTGGAACGTCTAGTACTCAAGTTCCAGCTCCCCACCCTTCTTGGATGGGAAGTGTTCGCATATGACATATGGTCATAAGGACAAGATTTGTTTACCACCAGGCTAGTTATAACATTGGGAGTTTCTACGTCAGACTCTCTACCTAACCCAACAGATAACTTTACATCACAGTCTGGAGGGAGAGGGAAGTGCTTTGTCCTCGTGCAGGAAGCCAAGGACATTAAACTGACGACCTCCCTTGCTCAGACCCATCGCCACACAGAGACACTGTCATTGTCCAGGTTCCTCTGGTTGTAAGGAAGACAAACCCACTTGTGCAGGCCATTGTTATTTTGGGATTTCTATTGTTCTCAGCCAAACCTAGTCCTTTACGCTGCAGGGCATTTAGGAAAGCAAATCTGGGGGACATACCCCTTTTTCCCATTTTATAGTCCTAGTGCACACATGGGTGCTCTCTCTCTCCCTCTCTCCAGCAAGTGCGGAGGAATGTTTCTTTGACCTGTGCAAACGCCATGTTCTCTCTTACCTATGGCTTCTGTGTCTACCTCCTTGTGGGCATTTGCAGTTTATTGAAGGATTATTTGGGGAGATAATCAGAATTTCTAGTGGGGCTTCCTGCTAATGGACAGATTCTTTCTCCTCCTAATGATAGGTGGTTCTTTGTTCTCTGTTCTCAAGGAGACAAACTGTTATTCCTTCACTCTGAAGAAGCTTCTTATACAGTGGGTGAAATATTACAAATAATTAGGCCAAACAGCAACTCAATTCCTACTAGAAATAATGCGTCCATTGTTTCACTTTATCCTTGTGGTTAGAGCTTCTGCCTAATTTAAGTCGGTATAAAGATAGCTGTAGGTATTCCCTGCCCAAGAACGCTAATCATGCTCTTTATTGAATATTCACCATTTCCTATTTGATTCTTCTTCTCTTGATTTGCTGTTGTACAATTAGAAAGTTCTGTTGCTATTCTGATCTCATCTCTGCAGTTCCCAAGATGCCTTATGCTTGAGTCTTGCTTATGGCTTGGGGAGGCGTGTGAGAATGAGGTTGATGGGCTAATGTGCCATTGCTACTCAGTGCTTTTCATGGTGTTGATGAAGGAGGGACTTCCTGCAGAGTCGGTGGTCTGAGTGAGTTAATGAAGCCACTCAGACACCCAAGACGGAGGGCAGGCACAAAGCCCTTCGGGACCAGTGCCTCTTTCTACAGCCCACAGGCGGGGCTGAGTGAAGGAGGTAGGGGATCCGGCCAGCGACTAGCCCCCGACTGCTCGTGGGGTGAATGAAGTGCATGAGATTTTTAAAATGAATGTTATCCATTAGAGACAAGCTGCTGAGTACATTCCGGAGAAGGCAGTAACATCAAAGGCATACAAGATTTATCCTTGGTTTTTGCTTTAATTCTGAGTCGTTGCCTCTAAGGAAATCCTTGTGATGTCATCAAGCAATAAAGGAATGATGGGTGGGTCCCCACAGTGTGTCCAGCACTTGCCAAATGGCATGAGTCCTATAGAAGTTTTTTCTGCCTCTATGGGGAGATGGGTAAAAAAGGTGAAGGAAAATGAAAAAGTACCAACTTGCAGTTGTCACATGGACATAATGTACAGCATAGGAAATACGGACAGTAATATCGTAATAACTTTGTACGTTGACAGATGGTCACTAGGCTTGCTGTGCTGATCACATCATAAAGTACACAAATGTTGAATAACTGTGTTATGCACTTGGAAACTAATATAATATTGTACAATATGTCAATTACACTGTAATTTAAAAAATCTTTTTTAAAAGATGTATTTTCTACTCCAGAGGTGTGTGTGTGTGTGGAGGGGGGGGTGCTAATTCAGTCTCAATAAGGGAGTAATATAACAAGGTTATATTAGATAGGTTTATAAGTGATAAGAATGACTCCATCAGCCAGGAAATTTATTACCAAGTGGTGGGGAAATAATGAAAAGCAATGTCAGAAGGTAAAGATGAGAGGCATGGTCAAGAACCTTTTAGAGGAAGTAGATCTCACACCAGATTGCATGTGTAGACTACAAATGAGTATCACAGATGAGATCATATAATATAATATTAGCATAACATAACAAAATATAATATACTATAACATAATACAGTAACAGTATAATGTAACATAACATACTATAACATAATATTAGTGTAGTAGAGCATAACGTAACATGACATGACGTAATATGACACGACGTAACGTGACATAATGTACAGTATTAGCACTCTAGAGTCAGATAGACCAGGGTTGAAACTCTCCTCCTCCACACACGTTGTGCCTGCAGCCTTGACAAAACTACTTACGTTCTCTGCTGAGCCCCAGATCCCTCATATGAAAAACAAGGGTAATAATAACAACAGAACTTACATCATAGGATTTCGTGAGGATTAAATGAGATAATACAGATAAAGTGCTTGACTTAGATCTTAGCTATCATTCTATAATAAAGATAGTAATAACAAGCCTAAGGCTAAAGGTTGTAGCAAATACACATTCAATTAATCAACAATTCCCTCAACAAGTATTTATTGAGGGTCTACGCTGGGCCAGGCCTTGGGGATACAGTGATGAGTCACGAGGAAGGCTTTGCTCTCAGCAGGCCTGCAGCGTGAAAGGAGACACGCACCTCATAAACAATGGTACTCACGGATCCATGAGCACACATGAAAAGAAATGTTTTAAAGGAAGGAGGCGTAGTTTTGTGGGAGCTGACACACAGGCACCTGACCCAAACTGGGGTCGAGGAAGGCTGCCCCGGGGGGTGGGGGGATGTGAGCACTGAGCTGAAGTTTCAAGAATGGGAGGGGATTCGTGAGGGAAGAGGAGACGAAAGAGCAAATCGCACAGAGGGGCGACCTGGGAGAAGAGCAGGCGTGGAGGTGGCACGGCCAGGAGCGGGGAGGGTAGCAGGAGCAGCGTTAAAGCTGGAGACATGGGTGAGGTGTCCAAGGCGTGGTTGGGGAGGGGGGTCAGCGGAAGGAGAGGGGAAGCCAGAGATGGGGGTGGCAGGCGGGAGCTGTCCAGACCATGGCAGCCCTGGAAACCGCGCTAGGGGTGTTGATCTTCTAGCTTTCAGGAGAGAGTGACACATCTGATTTGAGTTTCAAGGTTATTTGGAAGCATCCCTCAAAGCTCTCCTGTCTCCTTTCAGCACATCATCTGAACCACTTACCTGGAGCCAAATTACACTGAATTATGTGGAAACTGCTTCTCCTGCTTCTGTCTGATGTCCCCCTGGAGAACATGCACTCTCCAAGGGCCAGAAACACGTGTTCGTGTATTACCCACAGTGACTCACACATGGTCTCGAAAACAGTAGGTGCTTCCATTCAGCATGTGTCTGAGTACAAGGTGAACCCACACATGAGGCAATGTCTCCCTTTTCCAAAGAGAAAACCAAGTGGAATAGATGAGCTTTTCTGAGGGAGTAAGATGTTTACTTCCATCAATTCATTGGATTAATTTATTTTTATATATTGCTGATTATATAAAGCCATATAAACACTTAGAAATGTCATTTCCCACCATTTTTGAAAAACAAGTGTTAAGTCATGCAGTAATTGTAGTCAGACTCTTCCAGTGCACCTTTGTCATTTGCCTTTGTCCCTGAAGCCATTCGTGAATCATCAAACACAATTCTTCATTACACGTCACCTTCACTTCTAAATTTTTCAAGACGCAGCACTTTGGATCCATGTAAGATGCTACTACTGAAAAATTTATTCTAAGGCCCAAGAGGTGTTTTTTGAATTGTAGTAGATATTTATGATCCCCCACAAGGTCACCACCACTCACAATATGCTTTTTTTTTAAGTGAGCCTTAAAAATACTTGCTTAAAATACCTTAAATATTTTTAATGATGAAGTCATACCTTCAGAAATAACAACCAAATCCGTGTCAAATATTTTTGCCCCTCTTTTGTCACTTGATATTAGCAGGTGACATTTATAAGCCTCTGCTCTCTCCTCCTCCACCAACTATCATCGATTGAGGTCACTTCAGGCTAATGTCTTCCTCCAAACACTTCCTTGATTTTCAAAATAAAGTAATTGAGAAAGTGTCAAGAATGGGAAACTCTGTCAGGACTTCTATTCTGTGGAGAAATTTTACGGGAAGCACTTTGCCTCATTATCAGACTTGGACAGTAATTGCTTGTCAAAGAACATATTTGCTTACCTGACCTTGTGGTCATGGCTCAAGGGACCCAGGAGAGTGTGGACACTTCTGTTGGGAGAAGTGTTGTATAACATTTGAGAATGGATTTCTCTGTATGTGAATGAATGAATCCTGAATCGGGGATATGAGTGCACTCAGCCTGGTCTTGTTTCCTCGGAGAGGGTTGGTTGTCAAGGGGTCAGAGTGGCTCTTGGTCCTCCCTCCCTTCTTTCAAGTCTGAGCTGTATGAGGATTATATAAGATAATGTAAGTAAAGTGTTAGGACAAGGTGGTAGATGGTAAGTATTCAATAGTGTCAATCATTAGCATTACAGTATTAAACTTTAGGAGGTCAGGGACCACTTTGAGAGGATAAGCAAAGCTAGTCCTCTCCCCGCAAATAGGTGTGCATACGCGTGCAGAATCTTGCAGTCAATTTTTGTGAATCTCCACCATAGAATTGACAATATTCTTGGGTCTTTCCTGCTGTGCTCCGATGAACAGGATTCTCCTTTCTCTAAAATGTTTCAGAGAATATTTACGATGCCACACAAGTTACTCAATTCTATCCTATCTCACATTGTTCGTGAACACTTTATGCTGTTTAATGTGTATTGGTTTTCACAACCAGACAATAAACCTCTCGAAGACAGACTGCAGTTAATGCTTTTTCATCATCCTTTGTAGTCATGTGGCGGAGTACTCGTCTGCTGGCCGAGGTCAGAGGGACTGCATTGAACTGACCTGGGCATGATTTCTGGGTCTCACACCTGAAAGTACCTGGGAAGATGCATTTCTCCCTATTGTTGCCTTTCAGCCAGTGCAGAAAACCATTTTTGGAAGGCAGCTACGCTCACCACTAGACCACCAACGCCAGTTTGAACCGTTTTTGTTACAGGAAGGAATCATGAAACACTTCTTGGTTGTGACTAAGAGAAGGCAGTAGCACATTCTGGGGGCCGACTAAGATACTGGGGTCCGTGTCAGGTGTCTTCCATGCATGGATTCCTTAAAGCCCAATAACGTATGAAAGCAGATGTTAACAGTCCACGTTTTTTGCACATGAGGAAACTGGGGTGCAGAATGGTTCAGTAACTGGATGTAACGGAATGGATATAGAGTTCAATCCCTCTGCCTCCGAGCCCGTGGTGGGTTATGAGATCATTGGTTTGCTTCTCCATAACTCTCCTATTGGTGGTGCCATGGCCTTGTGCAGGGCACCCCATCATTCAAACTCACAAATGTCTGGTCATTAGAGTTTTGGATTTCTGTGATCACAGTTTTGCCTGCTCATGGGGCTTATGACACGATGTGAAGAGAAAAAGTGAGGGCAGCTGGGGGAAGAAGAATCGCGATCACAGGTCAGCCTCTCCCGAAAGGCGAGCTAAGGAGACTGCCCCACAAATCCCTGTGTCACCGCTTGCTGCATGGGTTGCTCTTCAGTGACAATCGACAAGCGAGGGCTCTTGGGCCAATGCTTAAAGCTGGCTGGGGAGCAGTCAAATAGTCCTTGTAGGCCCTTCATTTTAGCCTTCTCGGGGTCCCAAGAAACGTATCCTTATACCATAAAACACCTGTAACGCCAAAGCCCCCGTCGCACCCCAGCCTGCCCTGTCGTGGTCAAGGCCCAGGCCGTGCCCGAGCGCTCGCCTCCGTGGGGCGCTGCTACCGGCTCCGGGGTGGTGGGCGCCTGCTTCCCACCACGCAGCTCTGTGTTCGCTTCCGGGGGGGGGGCACACCCTCAACGTGAGCGGCAGGGGGGCAGGGGGGCCGATGAACCATCAGCCTCGTGTCACCCCCTTCTCGCTGCAACACCGGTCACAGACCATCGGAGCCCGCTTTTGGGAAAAGCGCCCCTCTCTTTCCAAAGTGGTTCCGATGGCTACTGCGGTTTCATGATTATGACTGAAATCTCCGGGCAGGATTTTACGGGCACAGCGGGGCTCTAAAACGTCACTCTTTGTCCTGGGCAATGGTGTCTGTCAAGGACCATGGAGGAAATGTCTAATAAGCAGGTTCAAGTGAAAAGTCAAGGGCGTGAGAGGCAGAACTTGAAGAATGGGCCGCGCCTCCGTCGCCCCGCGAGCTGGGGGCCTGCGGGGTGGGCTTTGAGAAGACGGCGCCCCGGGGCAGCGTGGGCACGAGAAGGCCCCCGTGATGGCTTCGGTTTAGGTGAGCCGCCAGAAGTCTCGGGAAAAATGCATCGTTAACGAGTCTCGGCTTGTTTTGTTTTCCTTTCCTTTATTTTTTTTTTAATTTTTTAATTTTTTATTTTTATCATCTGCCTTGCTTTCTCCTCGCTCCTCCCTTCCCTCCCCACTTCAATCCTGTCAACATTCTCCTCGGAGTTTCATGGATCTGTTCACCGAAACTGTGTAAAATCAAAGTGACTTTTAAAAAAAAAAATCGCTATTTCTTTTTAACCCCTAAATGAGAAAAGGTGGAGAAACGAGACACACGCGAGGGACGTGATGAGTTAAACATGGACGCGCGCTGAGCCAGCAGAGGGCAGGGCGCCCGACATCTGGTTAGAAGTCGGCCTCGTCACTCGTGCAGATATTGTGAAGACAATCCCTCGGCGGGGCCTGGAAAAACTTAGCCTTGCTCAATGCGAGGAACAAACTGGCACTGTTTCCACGCGCAGCCCAGGCTCCAGCCACCCGGCCCAGGCCGGGAGCGTAGCGTCCCGCCGCCACCCCCAGCAGCCGGCCTCCACCTCCCCCTCGGCTCCCAGCTTTGGGACTGCGGTCAAATCCCGTGCTGCCAGCGAGAACCCTGCAGAAGTTGGTCATTACCGGCACCTAATGACAGGTTGTCTAATTAATGGTGTGCATTCAGAAAATGGGAGCAGGACCCACCAGGCAGTTCATTTTGATCATGAGCAGAGTTGGAGGGACCAGGTGACAGTGTCTTTTGCATACAGTTTCACACCGGCCGTGTTTTTGTTTGGATTCTGTGTTAATTTTAGTGACTGTAAAACACAACACGCCAAATTGGTTGACTGAAATAGAACCCCTGCCCAGAGCTAACAATCCGTTCTCTTGCAGGAGGCGGGAGTTTGCACAATGAGTGTTTACTCAGCCGCAGCGGAGACTTAGGGAGAGCCGAGCGGTCGTGCAGGTAATTCGGTGCCTCGGAGAGCGGGGTCCTTTGAGCGCGTGGCACGGCTTCACGTCGCCTGCGTGTCCCCGCGTTCGTGCATCGCCGCTGCTTCTACGCCCCGCATGGTTGGTTCGATGCTCTTTGCCACCGTAGACCCGGGCTCAGTTTGATCTGGAAAATTGCCTTTTTAGTCAAAGTTATAGATTCTCCCTAAAGAAGGTAGTTAGTCATTTCAGATAATCTACAAGTCTTTATTCCTGAAGGGAAATTGAATTTTTACCGAACTTTTAAATCAAGAACATTTAGTTCCTGCCTTTTAAAATGAACGTATGGAAAGAAGGCAGGAAAGCAGGAAGGAGGGAGGGAGGGAGGAGGGAGGGAGAGCAGGAGGGAGGGAGGGAGGGAGGGAGAGCAGGAGGGAGGGAGGGTAGATTGGTTTGTGAATTTAAATTTAGACAGACTCTGAAGAAACACACTTTCTTTAAATAAATAAATACTGACTGCTAAATTATATTGTTGAATTTTGAATCATATGATAAAGGGGTACTTAATGGGGCTATAAACAATAAAGATAAACATTTTTTCTCCCATGAGACGTTTATGCAAAAGTAGGAAAGATGATTGTAACAGAGTATCCTATAATAGCAAGTACGGTAGCTGGCTTATTATAAAATTATCAGTGTTAATTTTTGAATCACGTTTTATAAAAGTCGCTGAGCATGGTTATAGGTGTCAGTACTGGTCGTCAGTCTCAGTAAAAGAAACCATTCACTAGTAGAGGACTCAACGCTGAGCATTATTTAATGGGAACTGAAACGAGCTGCTGTTTTCAGGGGAGTTTTTGCTCGAGAGAAAAGTCCCCTCAGAATATCAGGCAGATATTTCAGATAAACATTTAGAATTTCCTCCTGGCTAAGCAAGCAAACCAAGGGGGAAAAAAAAAGAAAGAAAAAGAAAAAAAGGATATTAAAAAAAAAAACACCTCAGCCAAGACCCCGGTGGCACAGGGGAAGGAGTTGGATGGCTCATAATTTGGGCTTTTAGCTGTGTGGCTGGGCTGCTGGCATTTGGCTTTATCTGAGAGCAATTCAGGATGTTAAGGCATCCTTCCTTATTGCAAAGGTAAATAAATAGAAATTCCGACATTCAGGGAGATTTGTGCTTTTATTTCCTCATTAGAATCTATTTGGACCCCGGCCCCCACCCTTTTTCCAAACCTCTCCGTTTCATGCTAACTCTTTCAAGACGAGAAAGAGGCATGAAACAAACCTCACTGAGAACCTTGGGCAGGGGTTCTGGTGAATTTATTTAGAATTAAAACCCAACTCTTCCTTTTCGCCTTAATGAGCATTTAGGAGGCCCTCCTATCAGGTCATTGGTAATGAGAAAGAGGCAGTGATTCGTTATTGTAGTTTCAACAGATGGAGAATCCAGTGAAACTGTTTTGTTGTAATTCTTCAATCCTTTTTTTTTAATTTTTATTTTTCTCAGTTCACTGACTTCTCGAAGAAAGACTTTCCCAAAGTAGCTGGCCGTTTCCAGCATGATAAGGGGAAGTAGAGAGAAAGTTTCGTGGCTGTTTGCTCTGTCCTGCTTTTTCCCCCACTCCAAGAAACTGAGGCCTCGAGGAAATCCTTAGAGAACCCTTGGCGAGTGTGGGCATTATAAATGACATGAAAATCAAAAGCATCGTTCCACTGACTCCTTTAGGTTCTTAAGCAGAAGAATGTTCTGATCACTGAAGCCATTTCAGGGCCTGAAATTAGAAAGTAATAAAAAATATCACACTCTCCCCGGTGGGTAGGACATTTAATTGGTTCCCCAGCGGGAGTCCAGCTGAAGTCAGAAATGCTTAGGCTCTAGATCTCTGCTTGGAAGGACCGCAGGCAAACAGGACAAAATAAGTAAGAAATCAAGGTGAGGGAAAACAGAAAACCAGAGACAAATGCAGAAGTAAATAGCTCGGGGCTAGGAAGAATGCAGAAAAGAAATGCATCGACCCCAAACTTCTTTAAACACAAAAATTTGCGCACACCGCACACCAGATGGCAACTTTCTGCGTTTCGATCCGCTTGGACCAACATCCCTGCTCAGGACTGAAGTGAGTCTTGGGATGAAATTCTGGCTGCAGGATGTTTCTGAGGGAGAAAGTGGACTGTGCTCACAGCACTCCGACTGGCGTTTGTCCTAAAAGACCAGCGGAGCCTCGATGCGCAGCTTTCGCGGCCAGTCCCGTTAAACATGCCAAATTGTTGGGACTGGCTGCGTTATCCAGGACCGCTCGGCCCACAGAGCCTGATGCTCTGCTGCCACCTTCTGTCCCAGTCATGGCACCAAAAGCCTGTGTAAGTCTGGGCTGCCTGGAAAACCCGGTGACTGTCCCCTCTGCCTTTGAGCCAGGCCCCGAGGAACCTACACACTCCGGAGACATTCATGTCCTCTCCTCGTGTCCACCTGGGGGCCCAAGGCCCCGGGCTTTGGCGTTTGGAAGTGGCTTCTTCCAGCACCAACCATCAGCTTGTTCGCTTGCTTCCTTCCTTCTCTCCCTCCCAGATCTCGAAGTTTCCATAGATAGAGGGGTCTGGAAAATGAAGTCGAAGGCAAAGACAGGGCTTTTTGTTTTCAAACGTCAGCACACTCTTGTCGAAATCATTGCCAAAGACAAATGGGGTGGAGCGGAGGAGAGGAAAAGTGAGATTGAATAGCAGGAAAACGGCCCTGACAACAAGATCTATTGCCCTGTGGAGAGGCGTCCCCAGGGGTGAGCTTTTGGGGGGGATATTTAAAACTTGAGTGGACAAAACATTAGACCCTTCACCACAGGGAACAACTCTGCTGCAGCTCCTGGGACCTGACCCTCGCGAGCACAGAGGCCCTTCCCAACTCTAATTTTTTATGATTTCTCAATTCACTTCCCGTTCTATAAAAAGTATCTGGTTGCCACTGAGGAATCCAACTGCTCTGACATTCGGTTTGAGGTTAGGATGGTTTCAGTGACGTTCGTTTTTGTGCAGCATTAAAAATGCCCCTGTACCTGCTCTCTTTGAGCCAAAGGAAAGCAGATTCACACAACTGAGTCTACAAGTACGGACTTAGGCAGGGGAAGGGGGTAGTCAGCCCGTGACCGATGGCCAGGCTGGCCGCGGCTTTGCAGTATGGCCTTTGGCAAATGCTCACCACTTCTGAGTCTCTGGTTGGGGTTTGTTTGCCTGTCTGCCTGCCTGCCTGTCTGTCTGTCTGTCTCAGAAGTCGGGATGATAGCTGAGCCCAGTCATGAGTATTTTGGCAGGACTGTGAAGGGGAAGAAATGGCTTAGCTCTGCATCTCATTTCAGATTGTCTCTTCTTGGTGCAGATGTTATACTTCTCAGCTTTCGGGCCTGGAGGTAGGGTGGGGGAGATGCAAAGCCGTGTTCTTTGCTTGGAGGATCTTCCTCTTTAGGGTGACTTGGTTCAGCCATCCAGCCAGTACTTAATCAGGCTCCCATTAATCACTAAGCACTGAGCTAGGAGCTGGTTGCAGTGCAGGTGAACAAAGACAGACAAGAAGACCAGAGCAGTCCAGGGGATAAGTCTCTCAGTGGCTTCTCCCTGTTCTTAGGGTACAGTTTGAAATCTCACGTTCTGCAAAGCATCCTGTGATCTGGCCCCTGCCTCTTCTTGGACCTCACCTTAACCCTTTCTCCAGGGTCTGGTGCACGACAGCCTGGGTCCATCTCTTTGGTGAGCTCTGTTACTTCCCATTTCTGTGACTGTCGGGTGCTCAGACCCAAACTCAGCTAGCCGGCCTTCCTCCCACCCTTTAACCTAGTTAATGCTGCTTCTGATCCCTCCGTTCCCAGCTGAAAGGTCACGTGCACAGAGAGAAACCTCCCCAGGCCTTTTGGCCTATGTCAGGTCTCTGGAGCGTGTGTGCTCCCTTAGCCCCCATCCCATCGCTATCAGAGCCCATGACGTAAGGACCGCCGATGACCCCAAGACTGGGCTGGGTGCAGGAGGGGTTACTGTTGAGCTCTCCCACCAGGACATGCTCTGTGCAAGTGGGCACCTCCCTGCCTTGTTGGCCTTCACTGCCCAGAGCCTCCCACAGGGCCTCGTCCATAGTGCATCTGTTGAACGGATGAACAAATGAATGGCTGAATTAATGAAGTGCTGTAACACTGGAAGGCACAACGTGCTGCTGATTACAAAAGAAAGGCTAATGAATTCTACCTGGGAGGGCTTCCGAGAGCCATTTACGGTTGAGTTGGGTCTTCTCTCGTCCTCCAGGTGTATTGAAGTATAATTGACAATCGGTACTACGTACGTTTAAGGGGTACAGCATACTGACTTGACTTACGTATATTGTAAAATGATTACAATAAATTCAGTTAACATCCATCATCTCATGCAGATATATATATATATATATATATATATATATATATATATAGAGAGAGAGAGAGAGAGAGAGAGAGAGAGAGAGAGAGAACGTGTTTTTCCTAGTGGTGAGAGCTTTTAGGATCGATTCTTTTAACAACTTGAGCTAGCTCATAAGAAAGATTTTAGAGTTACTCGGTTGAGAAGGGCCTAGGGGCCGTTTTTACAAGGTACACCCTCTAGCCAGCCTAGGAATGGGTCACCTTTTAATTTCTTATTACAAAATAACATGTATCTGTGGTAAGAAATTCACACATGATTGAAATGTGCCAGCCCTGAAAATGACCGTCCTTAACTCCTGCCCACACCCTGAAGGCATGATCGCTGGTCACAGTGGGTGTTTCCTTCTTCCTGTCCAGACTTTTTTTTTTACACCTTTTTTCCAGTGATGAAATTATTTAAAATAATGTCTCGTTTCACCCAAAAAGGTATACCCACATTGTCCCAGGGAAAAGGCTCACCCCGTCTCTCACTTAACAGGGACCTTGGGCAAGTCCGGATGAGTGTGTGGGCTGCTGCTTATTTCTTAGGAGCAGTAGAAGATGTGTTACAAAGGTTTCTACATTGTTGTAATAAAGCAGGTCTAGCTCCAGTTTCCCACCCCTGGGAAGCAGAGGTTTTGGTGTGAAGAGACCTTTTAATAGGTACACTTATTAGCGGGTTCTACTACAATGAGGACTGAAAAAGAAGACGTATCAGGAAATCTGAACAGAACAGAAAATATGAATAGTTTGAGTACATGTATATTCAATCATTTCCATGTTCAGGGAGCTGACATATGTTGAGTGTCTGGCATTGGGCTAAGTGCTTTACATGTATAGTTTTATTCAATCTTTCTGATGACCTTGCAAAGTGGATCCTACTATTATCATTCCCAATTTACTGATGAGAAAGTGAAGAGTCAGTGAATTCAAGTACCTTGCCCCAAGGTCAGAAAAACAAGTATCAAAGCTGGGACTTGAACCTAGGTAACCTGGCACGAGAGTGTGCAAGCTTCACCACGAGGCTATTTTGGCCTCTGGGCAAGTCTAAGAATGGGGGACACTAACGAAGTGTGCAAGTCTAGCTGTCTCCCCTCTGAGCTTTGGGAACTGGAAATATTAGCATTTCCAAGTCTCGTTCCCGGCCTTATAAATGGGGATAATAATTGTCATCCCACAGGGTTGCTGGGGCTACTAAATGGAATCATACGTGGAAGCATTTGGTCAACTCTAGCACATTCTGGCATTTTCATGAGCGCCTCTTAGCTCATTTCCCAGCAGCACCCTTCAAGCTGGCTGAGGCTGGCTGGGACCCCTGAGAAGAGGAATGCTGAATGAGAGGAGACACCCACATCAACGCTGGAGGGAGGGGGCAGCCGTAGCCATCCTTCCCACCGAGCTATCCCCTCCAGCTCTTGGGTGCATCCCCATCCCCAGCTGCATTATTATTATTGATGTGGATTTCTGTCTACTTTTTTAAAAAACAATTATTTTAGTGTCTCTGTCAAGTAATTTGGGTGGACTGTGAAAAGGCAGGTAGCACAGAAGGTAAAAATAGTCATGTTTTAAATGCTCACCTCCGTGTTTTCAAGGTGCTTAATTTTTTGGTTCTCGGCATGTGGATTATAGACTCCGTATGACCCAGAACAGAGTTTTAAAATAGCACACGAAGACCATCGTGCCTCGAGTCCTGCTGAGGAGCGTCTTGTTGTGAGATGATCACAGGCAGAGTAAACAGGAACGAGAACTTCTTGAAGGAACTGGTGGGCATTCCCAACCCCAGTGGGTTGGGTCGATTTCTCCCCTGCTTCAGGCTGGGGAAAGCCGACATTGGTTTGTAACATGCCCTGTAGAATGTCTAACTTTTTTTTCTCCAAAAATCCAAACACTCGCAGAGAATGTAAATACGCCTCTTCTGCTGCTCCCCGGCCCCTTCGCTCCGGCGAACATGTGTGAAATCTCACACGTACTCGTGCACACGGAGGCCGACCGTCTGATTCACAACGACAAGGCTGGTTTCCATGTGTCTGTCAGAGGCGCCAAACCCCAAAAGCCAAACGAGACCAGATGGGAAACCGCAAGACCAGCCCCCTGCCCTCTGCAGTGTGTTGTCACCTCATTTGGGTGTGCATCAAGCGAGAAGACCAACGGGGTCAACCCCATTTCTGAGCCGGGCTCAGCCAACAGGACGGCTTTCCACACCTCACCCGCCCTGCATCGCCAGCCCCAAGCTCTGCGTAGCCTGAGCCCCTGAGAGCCACCCTCCCTCCCGCCCCCACCGCTCACCAGCAACATCTTCCCTGATGCAGAACAGACACCGGAAAAGAGCTCAAGTGAGCTGTGGGGAAAGAGAACAGGCCGCCAGCAAGTGTTTATCACGGGCTCATGAGCTGGCTTCCCGGTTTAAGTGGAGCGAGGTGTGCGGAGAGGTCACGGAGTCCTTCATAGGCCTGGCCGCTCTAACATCCGGGTGGGTTCATTGTCCCAGCGGAGACGGACAGGTAATAATCGTAATCCGCCGAGTGTCGCCAGTTCTTTGCACTTTGCTAAGCACTTCCACGTTACTGACCGCCTTCGGCCCTCTCAACCGCCGTAAGGAAGGCCCTGGGACCCAGAGAGGTTGAGGGGTTTGCCTGTGGAAGGATGGGGCCAGCCTTCCGTCTCCCCACTCCTCTCCCCAAACGTGTCTGGAGAGCACCCGGTCCTCTGATGTGCTTGGAGCAGAAGAGGAACTTGGAGGAACGGCCTAAACGTGCTGGACGCCCCGATGTCCTGATGTTCCCTCTCCTCTTCCGGCCCCCCGTTTGGTCCCCTCCTGGGATCTGTGCGGAAACAGAGTGCCCAGTGCCCAGGGTAGGCGTGTGGCCTCCTTCTCCTCCCTGCGCTGCAGCTTGTCATGATCTGAGCAGAAAGCTGACAGTGACTGACGGCTGATGGGTCTCTTTGTGGACTGCTGGGGAGCAGTCAGCCTGGTATTCTTTTTTGGGCTGTCCCAGGTGATATTTTTCAAACCAGTTTTTGAAAAACCGAAAAATCAAGTCTGGTTAGTGTCTCGCGATTCCAGAAGGGGTGGCTGTGGGTAGCATCAGACGAGGCGATCCTGAAGTGCCCCAGGCTGGAAACAATTGCTGAGAGAGAAACATGGTTTTCGACCTGCAGGAATTTGAAGAAGTGACACACAAGTGTTGTGCTGGCCCTAGGTTCTGGCACTCAGGGCCGATCAAAGGCCCCAGTGTTTGTCGTGACCCTGGCCACTCATTTCCACTTGGATTGGCTGGGGGACCACACTCAAATGCATAAAATCTTCCTACGAAAGCTAGCCACTTGGTTGTAATTTGTATAAAATTCTACCCACTGAGATCTGCCATATTTAAACAGTCTTCGATCTCAAATTCCAGAAGAATCTCATCCACTTTTCCCATAGCAGGTTTCTCCCCAGATTTCCATCCCAATCATTACTGTCTGCTTCTATCAGAAGTGGCAGGACAAGGACCAGAGGGTAGTTGGGGTTAGGGCAGTAGTAAGGCCCCTAGTGTATTTGTCTACTGGTTGGCTGATATGAAAAAAAAAGAAAGAAAGAAAAAGAAAAACAAATAAACAAACCAGTTCTTTTATATTAACAATAATAATGCCCCAAGCACTATGCTAAGAACTTTAAAATATGATCTCATTTAATCCTAAAACTAATTATTAGGAAGAAATGTGCTACTCTCCCCATTTTACAGGTGAGAAAATAGAGGCTCAAGGAAGTTTCTAACTTGCCTAAAATCATACATTGGCAGGGGGAGATGATATCAATCCACACCCTCTCATTCCACGACCCATTTTGAGCAGCTGCCCCATTTAGCCTAGTGATTCTCAAACTCTATGCAGGTGGGAAGCAGTATTTCTATTTTGGCCTCATTTCTCTATACATCTTCAAGTCAAATGTGACTACTAAGCCCCCTCAGGGACAGGGCCTGGAAAGCAGGGCCTTTCTCCCAGTTGACCCTGAAGTTAGCCTCTTCTGCAGTCAGCAACTCTACCACCTTGGGATTTCAGCCCTGACTCCAGGAGGGCTCTGTGCTAGCACTACAGGAAATAAAAGCCCTCAAAAAATGCGCAAACCCTATGTCTGAATCAAGGGTTGCCAGATAAAATACAGATGCCCAGCTGAACATGCATTTCAGATGAACAATAAATGAATTTTTAGGATGTCTATCTCATAATGTATTTGGGGTATGCTTATCTTTTAAAAATGACTCACTGTTTATCTGAAATGCAAATTTAATAAGGTATCCTCTATTTTTATTTGTTAAATTGGTTAACCCTACTGGAACTCAAAACAAATATACCTGAACCAACCAGAAAAAATATGTTGTGGGTCTCAAATACATAATTAATATGTATCAATACAATATTAATTATTATTATTGGTACTATCATATTGGTACTTAATAGTAACAACAAAATTATTGTTATTATTCAGCCCTAGAACACCAGGACTTCTGGGAAGCTTCCATGGTTTATGTGGGATCAATGTGACTTATTTGAGTTAAAATTGGCCCTGAAAATCTGGGACATATTATTACTGTATGTATATAAGATGTGACTTGTGACTTTTGATTCGTGATTCTCGGTCCTGGCTGCACATTGGAGTCATCTAGTGAGCTTTAAAAGATGCTAATGCTTGGGCCCCACCCGAGATTTTCTGGGGTAATTGGTCTGGAGTGTGGACCGGAGGCAACATGTGAACAATAAAAATCTTTAGTATCCCAAGGCTTCACAAATGGTGTGGCCCGAATGGTGGCCCAAGTATTCAGAAGTGGGGGACGTTTTATGACTGGGATGGTCCCAATAGCTTCCATGGAGGAACAGGGAACACAGTAGGTTGGAGGAGGGACAGTGTGAATAAAGCAAAGAGAAGGAGGGAGGGTAGGCCAGGGGGAGGGGATGGCTTGGAGCAAAGGGGTAGACAAAAGTGTGCAAGCCAGGTACCAATGACAGAGGAGTCAGATTAAAGTGGCATGTGTGAGTAGGAGCAAATGTGTTTACTGCATTGTTTTTATTTCTGTGTATGAAAAGAATACCTGAAGTTGTGGGAATTTTGCAAAGTACAGTAACACAAGATGGAGAAAAAATGGTTGCCTATCAATCCACTGTTAAATGGAAATCACTTTTAAATTTGAGCTACTTTTTGATGCCTTTTGGACACTGTTTTAGAATGCACCATTCCACAATTTTGTTTTCTACATTTTTCATTTAACATTTTCTGACATACATTTCTCCATGTTATTAGAAATTCTCCATTTGTATGGGCTGCCATTGTTGCCATGACATAGATGTCGCTTAAGTTGCCCAACCTTCTTCCTAAAGTTAGACATTTGGGTTGCGTCCAATGTCTGACAAATCTGGGGGTTGATCTTAGACTCGGAAGAAGTGAGTGGGAGAGTCCAAATGCAGAGCTCTTCCTGGTGTCCATGGACTTGAAAGAATTTGCAAGCCCCTTCTTCAAACTGTGTCCTCACCAGCCCTGGAGAAGAACCTTGAAGTCTTCAACACCCAAACCAGAAGTCAACTCATCCTCAAAGCCAAAATGGCGCCCACCTCAGGGTACTCTAAGCTATGTGTTGGGCTTTCTCTCCTTAGTCCCAAATCACAATTCCTAACAAACAGAGGTGCTGCTTCCCTACATTACAGACTGCCGTCTGGGCAGGAAACTACTGTTGGGACCTAAGATTTTTTTAACACCCAATTAAATTGGTGTAATTGGATAGAATTGCAACTTCTTTGCCTCCAGCTGTGAGTCATAATCTGTTTCACACCTGAGTGTTGTTTTACTTGCTTTTTAGTACTTTCCCCAGAGTTGGGGAGATGGGGTAGAAGGAGGGAGCCCTTTTCACTTTTCAATGTGTAGGTAGGTTTTCCTCATTTGAAGGAGTCACTCACTGGCAGTTGGATCATCATTGTTAACCTCGCTTGGGCTAAGACTCCACTCTGACCCCAAGGTTTTAGCATTCAACTCTCTCTGAGGCCTGCTATTTAGAATGTCTAAGCAACACAGGAACAGTCCAGTCCGATCAGGAAAGAACAGTTGGTCGAGCTTGAGACTTAGCTTATGTGCCAGCTGTGAACAACATGGGATTTTGTGCAAGGCTCATCTGGTCCAGTTCCCAAAGCTGTGGGAATGACAAGTCGATCATGTTACTATGTTCAATTCTGATCAATTTAAAAAATATGAACCAGGTGCACCTTCTGTGGGTTGGAAGATAAACTTAATTGAAGAAGTTTAAAGTACACTCTTAATATTTAATGATTTTTTTTAAAAAAATCAGAGGTCCACAGTTGAATAACAAGGTACATAGAGAGGAGTATTTTGGGCCTCAGTCCAACTCTATCATCTGAACTCCTTTTCTCTGGGACCTGTGCTCCTTCCTGACTTTGGTGATTGTCATTTATTCTGCAGAAGACCTATGTGTTGGATCAAAGGTTCTCACACTTGGGTGTGTACCAGAACCAATGGGATGGCTGTTACACCCTATACTGCTGGAGCCATCTCTGGAATAGTAGATTTAGGGTGGGGTTCAGGACTTTGCACTTCTAACAAGTGCTCAGGTGATGCTATTGCTGCTGATCAGGAGTCCAACTTTGAGAATGACTGTGTTCATCTTTCAAGTTTCCTTAAGGAGCATCTAGTCTGAGTGTTACCTTCCACAGCCTTCTTTCTACTTCCTTCACTTCCTGGACAGGCATCACTCAAAATGCCCATTCCTCTTTTCTCACGGGTCCTGACTAGCCTCAAAATCCTTCCAATACAGTGGTTTAGAACCTTCTTCCCCAAAGTGCCCTCTGGAATGGAAGCATTGGCATCACCTGGGAGTTGAACAGAAATTTGGAATCTCAAGCCCCACCCCAGAATCTGCATTTAACAAGATCCTGGATGATCTACATACACAGTGCAGTTTGAAAACCATGAGTCTAGGCAACCAGAATTACATTGGAGTTAAAACCTATTTGCTTAATATCATCCAACCATTTCATTTTAGAGATGAGAAAAGGAGAAGCCCTCAGAAGTCAAAGGATTCACCCTCTAAGGTAGTAGATTTCCCTGGGCTTACTGCATCAGTAATGGGACTAATGAGTCTCCCCCACTACCACCACCTAATTCCTGGGTGGAATTCTGGTTGGGAGGACCGAAGGCTTGACTCTACTCACTGCTGCTCTCCACAGGATGAGGCAGTAGACCCTGTCCTCACTAGCCTCCCAATCCTAGAGAAATTCTTGTGTTTCTCTTCTAGAAAACATTCCATGAAGCATGCATTGGAGGCAGATCCAGGTAGAAGAGAATGTTGCTTTGGGATATAGCATAAAAGGTTCATAAAACATCACATACTCTGTTAAAGATGAGAAGAGAAAGGCTGGGAATAGGCTCAAACCTAGAGCTCTAGTGGCCATGGTCATGAGCCATCCAGAGGTCCTCGATCCTGGCCAGTAGAGCCACCCATCAAACCGGGTGGGGATGGAAACCAGGACACCTAATTTTCTGCTCAGGGCTCCTTAGAAGACCCTACAGGCTACCATTGGGAGAAAACTTAAGATAACCCAAATTTAGTAGCTTAACCTAGTTGAGCTTAAATCTCGAAATGTTAATGATATCTCACCTGTGCATCTTTGAAAGTCAAATGAAAAGCAAAAGTCTAAGTTGATGTGCTCCATCTATAAATACGTATTATATTAAGCACTATGTAAAAGACTGTGTTCGACGTGCAGGAGAGAACGGCAAACCAGTCAGATACCGGCCCTGCCCTTGGGACGTCTAGGGTCCAGCCAGGGAGACAGAAAAGGCACAAGTACTAATTATTACAAGTTGCTGCTTAATGAGCATTATAAAGGTTATCTTGAACTCTTTTGGAGAAACTGTGCTAAATAAATGATTAACTTGAATGCTATAAATAGTGTGAAACCCTCATATTCATGAATAATTAAAGGTGGTTCCATTATAGAAATACACAGCCCGGGCACCTCTGTCTTGGCTGTGGCCTCTGGGAGCAGTTGTCCCAGTCCGGGTGCCATGTTTCTGTGGGTTGTTCACGGGGTGCATGTGCACTGGTGCCTGTCTTGCCTGTGGGAGGAATGGGGTGGAGGGTGAGCCATTTGGAGCCAAAGTCAGACTCTCTGAGCCAAGTAGTCTGTAAATATTTACAGTTTTCGCTCCCTTCTCGCATCAAATGCCGGGATAATCAGAAAAACTAATGAACTCAAGCCGACCCCGTGTTACACTATGATAAATATTTAGACGGTGCATTTGGGGAGTCTGGCGACGGAGCTGTGGGGCAGTAGTGGTGGCTGCTTTTGCCCTAGAGAAGAAATAATCAGCATCCCTCCATCTGCAAAGGCCGGATGAAGTCAGGGGAGGATGGAACATCCCATTTGGTGGATGATGGATGCCCGGGTCCCTTCTTATCTGGACCCCCGGAAGCAGGTTCTTCAAAGGGGGAGTGCGTTAGTGGGGAGCCTGTGCTTGCTGGCACAGCTGGGGAGTCCATCAGGGACGGAAGGTCTGGTGAATGGAACTCTGTCCTTCAGGCTTCTCGAAGTTTATTGCAAATTGCTCCTGCTGCTGCTGTTTCTGTCCCGAGTATCTGAGAAAGCTATTAAGAGGAACCCTCTCCCCAAATTGGTGACGGCCTACAATGGGGGTAACAGCTCAGTGGGCTATGATGGCCCACGTCTTAGTCCACTCGGGCTGCTATGACAAAATACCACAGGCTGGGCAGCTGATAAACAACAGCAATTTATTTCCTACAGCTCCAGGCTGGATGTACGGGGTCGGGGTGTCAGCATGGTCCAGTGACGGCCCTCTCTGGGCTGCAGACTTCTCCTTGCAACCCCACATGGTGGAAGCTTTCTGGAGTCTCTTCTATAAACCACTCATCCCAGTCATGAGATTCCACCCTCCTGACTCAGGAACCTTCCAAGGCCCCTCCTCCTAACACCATCCCTATTGACGTTTAGGATCTCAACATTCACATTTTAGGGCGACACACACCTTCAGACCATAGCAGTAAAGAAAGACCCACAACCCAAAAGGCACTTGAGTTGGAAGGCACTTGCCGTGGAAAGGGTCCAACCTTTGCAGGGAATTTTCCTTTTATTCAAAGCCCCCAGGTGAGAGCATGGCTGGGCACCTACCTGCCCGCCAGGCTGAAGCTCAGTGCGCCTTGGCAATCAGCACCAGGAGGTGTTGGAATTGGCCCGGTCTCACCTGCGTTCTCCTCTTCACGTGCCACTTGGCCTGGGCCGGGCCGGACTGCCCTGGGATGCTGGGTTATCTGGGAGAGCTGATTGCGGTGACCCCTCTTCCTACCACCACTGAAGAGGTCACTGTCGTGAGCGTGCTTTCTGGACAGGAATCGAGTCTGTGCTCACATCTGGTGTCTGGTCTCACGTCCGGGAAGGAAATGCTGAAATAACCCGAGAAAGACACATCTGGGAGGGAGCAGAAATGCCATCTCCTGGAATATCTCTTCTCCAGGTGCCCCAAACGATTGGAATTCAAACCCTGGGCTGGTCAGGATTGGGCCCAAATCAATGCAGGTGAGGCGGCTGCAGGGGCGAGGAGAGGCAGGCACACTGTGACCGCAACCCAGTTAGAGACCCAATTTGAACGATTCGTCCTTAAAGCTCTTCTTCCGCCCCAGGAAGACAGTATTTCTTGATAGTATTTTAGAAAAATCCAGTCACTTCTCCACCTGATCCATTCTGATCTGTACACGTGGACATGGGTATGTGTGTGAGATAATTAAGACATTAGAGAGAGAAAAGTTGTTTTTCAGGAAAAGTCGACAATAAGTTTTAACTTTTGGGGGACCGAATCACCCCATGAAATAAGGACTGGAGCAGTTGGGAGAAATAATCATCCATTCTTGCCAAGCTCCAAGAATAAATAGGTGGCAGATGTTGGCACACACACCTATCCATGGTTTGGGGGTGCAGGAATCACAACTTGGCCAAGATGCCTCCTTTGAGATAGCGCTTCCTGTGCTCCATCTGTCTGCCCCAGGCGTGGCTCTGCCATCCAGGAAAACCCATTTTCCTGCCAATCTCTTGGAGACATTACTAAGGGTTTGTTTTATCGTACCAGTGCATTTCAAGCTTGCCCCCACCTTTCCCCTGGACGGCTTGAGGAAGTTCATGCATTAAGGGACTGAGCTTGGCCAAGTAAGAGGAAGCCAAGATTATCTGATGGAAGTGGGGGGCTGGGAGGGCGGGGGAGTCAGCCCTTTGAGGAGCATGACCGACTAGGTTTTCGGACGTGGGCAATGACCTAGGCTGGACAATTTTAGCAGCAGAAACCAAAAAGGAAGTGCCCTGGGCGACACAGTGTCTGCCTTCTCATAGCCTGGCTCCTACCCACTCATTAGCATCCTCTGCTGAGTGGCTGGGCACAAGAATGGAGAAGTCCACAGGCACAGCAAGAGCCAGCAAGGCAAGGTGTAACTTGGAGGACTGTGACACATTTTCCATCCCATTCTTACTGTCACCAAACTTCAATTTCCTCTTCTGCAAGTCATTTTACTTCTGTCTCCTAAAGCCCTTGGCCTCTTTATTTCACACCAAGTTAGCACTCCCTGGGGCCGAACCGTGACCTTTATGGAGGAGTTGTCCCCAAGATTTCATGGTTCTGGGATTCCCAACTCTAGCCTCGCGCTTGGTCAAATCAATGAAGTGTGTGGTGTCCTGAGGCGCCTAGCTGGCATGAAGGGGATCCGTGACATCTCCAGCAGGAGGATGTAACTCTCTGTGAAATGGTGATGCTTTCTCTCGCTTCCTGGAGCAGCTATCCGCTCACAGGGAGACGATGTGCGTGTGTTATCAGGAGGCGCGTTCGGGCACGACGAGAGGCAGAGGGACTCCGGCATCGTCCTTCAGAGGCAGGGCAGGGCGCCACACACAAGTCACAGAAGAGGATGCTGGGGGGAGATGGAGGGACCCACCACTTCGCTGAAGTCACCTGGAGATGGCAAGACCCAGGGCAGTGCCTCTCAGCCCTGATTTATGACATCAAATATTATGTGAAATCAAATAAAAGCCATGGTCCCCCTTCATATCAAAAACAAAACATGAATAGCAATGATGACAACCTTTATTGAGCACTTACTATGTGCCAAATACTGTGCTGAGTGCCTTCTGGACCAGCTAGTCTCCGAACAACCCCAGAAGGCAAATACTACTTACTATGCCAACTGTAAGTACCACGGCACAGAAAGTTAAATGAACTTACGCCACAGCTCAGTGCACTCGTTTCCCAGGGCTGCCATAAGAGGTATAACTAGGTGGCTTAGAACAACAGAAATTTATTTTTTCACAGTTCTGGAGGCTGGAAGATGAGATCAAAGTGTCGGCAGGACCGTGCTCCCTCAAAGGCTCTAAGAGAGAATCTGCTCCCTGCTTTTCTCTTAGCTTCTGGTGCTGCCAGCAGTCCTTGGTGTTTCCTGGTTTGCAGCTGAATAACTCCAGCTTCTGCCTCTGTCGCCACATGACCTTATTCTCTGTGTGTGTCTCTGTCTAATTTTTCCTCTTCTTATTAGCACACCTGTTCTATTTGGCTAGGGGCCACTTTCATGACTTCATCTTCACTAATTATACCTGCAAGGACCCCATTTCCGAACCAAGTCACATTCTGAGGTCCTGGGGGTTAGGACTTCAACATACCTTTTTGGAGAATGTAATCAACCCATCACATGTAGTGAGCAGTAAGTAAAAATGTGCCCAAGCAAACACTTTCCAAAATTGCATACAACGTACAGTGGTTCTGGTCCCCTCGAAGCACACCACGGACCACTGGGTGGGTAGAGTGGCCTGTCCTTCACATCCAGGAGGCATTGGCTCAGGAAGGTTGGGCTACAGGGACAGTGCACTTGGAAGGCTGTGAGCAGGTAGGAGCCAGGTAGCTGCAGGAAGCATCCTTCCAGAAGCAGGCCCTGAAGACCTCGTCCTGGTGAATGGTCCTGAGTGCTCCCTGGACACACGGGCACTGGCCTCAGGAATAAGCAGAAACCAGGCAGAATGGGTCTTGTTCACTGCTGTTATTTATAAAGCACCAGCATGGTGCTAGGGAGCAGGGAACCTAAGCTACGTGGAGAAACCATCTCAGCACTCCAAAATTTAGCACCCGGTCGTATAAATGTCGGGAGATGCCATGAGTCAGAACCTTGGTGAATGGGCAACAGTCCAAGAGAAAAATCATTCAAATCTGCAGAAAAGTCAGCTCTCCCATCAGAAATGGAGGTTCTCAGGAATCAATGGAGGTGATTAGCAAAGTGCACAGGGAGTCAGAATCAGGACAGCCATGGGGGGGGGGGTGAGCTCGGATTGCACCAACCAGGTCGGGCGGTGCCTGAAATGCAGGCAGCTCTTCTCACTGTTTGCAACCTGCCCAGGCTTTTCATGCCTCTGTGCCATTGTACATACTGTGCCTTTGGCACAAAATGCTTTTCCCTGCACTTCCTTCTGTCTGACAAACTCTCCTTCCTTCACATTTTCTAGAGATCAACTACACATTCTTGGATGTGTAGGCTGCTCCCCACTCTGTCCCCGCCACCCTTCGTGTTGTTGTTATTTTGGGCCATCATTTCCCTGTTTCTAGCCTGTCTCACCTAGCGGACAATGGGACCCTTGAAAGCAGAACACTGCCTCCTTCACTCTTGGGTCCCCAGAGTACAGGACAGTGTCTGTTTCTCAGATTGCCCAGGGTGCGGGGATGTTTGTTGATTGGATGTATGAAGCCTTTGTAGTAGGCCCTGGGTCACCGGGAAGAGCAGGGAATTGATAACACCTGGTTGAACACCTGAGTGGCTGGTGAGAGACAAAAAAAAAGAAAAAAGGTGGGTCTGCTACAACCGATGCCTCTATACAACTAGGAGACCTTTCGGGCATTGGCTTCATGATGACGGCTGCAGCTTGAAGGCACACATGTCCCAGATTCCAAACCCGGCTTCTAAACGTACCTGTGTCCTTGGACGGGTGACTTGACTTTTCTGATCTTCAATTTTTTTTTTTTTGTTTGTGAAGTGGTAGTAGTGGTAGCGATCTATTTGGCGGGGGGGTGTCATGGGGAGGGTGCATGTGATCGAGAGAGGAAACCACGTGACGTAGTATAATACCTGACACAAATAAGCACTCACTAACCAGCGACTGTCGTGATGAATATCATTGTCACTACGACAGCGATGACGCGAGTTGAAGGTGCCTGAGCAGACCAGGGCTGGGGACCTCAGACGAGCTCATGAAGGAACATTTAGCCCACGCCTTTGTGCTGGGCACAGCTCTCAGCAATATCCTTTCAGGATCGCCAAGAATGTTCTTTCAAGTGATGTGGCCTCTTGACATAAAGTGTATCTTCAAGACACAAATGTTTCTTGAAAAATTACATTTTCAGGGGTCCATTACCCTTTCAACGAGAGTTCACGAAGCCTGAAAGTGAGGCGTTTGATCCTCTCTCCCCAGCAGGACAGAGAGGAGGGACCGATGTTCACCGGCCGCAGAGGGAGGAAGGGGCCGGGCAGGACGTGCTCCCTGGTGCATGGGAAAAAAGGAGCCAGCACAGGACGGCTCAGCCCATCTTCTCACCAAGGGATCCTTGGAACTTTCTTCTTGCACCTTTTAAAGATCTCTTCTCTTCCAAATCCAGGTCTATATTTCTGAGTGTGAGAGTTCGGAGGCCAGGCTCCACTGGCTCAGCACCATGCTAAAGATCTGGGCTCCATTTCTCATCCTGTCCCCAGCTCACTGTGTGTCTTTGGGCAAGTTACTTAACCTCTCTGAGCCTAGTTTTCTCATCTCTAAAAGGAGCATTGAACTAATTGCTAGAACTCTTTCCAGCTCTGGGCTTCATCGATGTTTATATCTGAGAGGAAGCTTTCCTCTTGGCCAGCTTTGTGTCCAACTCACGGTGTGAAACTCCCAGGTTGGCCAGAGCTGGGTTCAAATGTCAACACAACCACTCAGCCAGGTGAGGGAATTAGGACATGACCCTTACTGTTGTCAAACTTCAACTGCTTTTTCTGCAAAATGGGAGAAGCCTTACTGCTCAGCGGGGCAGCAGTGAGGCCTAAATTGAATAGCGTCTTGAGTTTCTAGCTCAGCACCTGGCACCAGCCAGACCTCGGACAAGACGGCTTTCTTTTCTTCTCTCCAATACCCATCTTCTCCAACTCCGTTTCCTAGTCCAGTTCCTCTCCGTTCCTGCAAAGCCCAGAGCAGGAAGATGAAGGTCATGGGAAACCATCCTTCCCCCATGAGTCCTGTTTTCCATCCCCCTCCCAAAGTTGCAGTGGAGGGCTCTTTCTAAATTCACTGTGATGTAATGATGCAAATAACATCTATCCAGGAGCCAGGCTCTGTGCTGAGTACTTTAAGGGGCATCGTTTTGCATTCTTTTGCTTCTCACACAATGGGGGTGGTATTATCTCCATTTCATAGATGAGGGAACCGACACTTAGGGAAGCTTTGATAACTTGCCCATCAGCAGGAAAAGAGCCAACGTGTTGGGCAAAGCCCACCCTCGCGATAGAAAAGGCGCTCTTCCCTACTACCCTGGTCACAGCCTGGGTATACTGTGCTCCCGTGTATAATGCGCACCCACGTTTTGGGGCGCAAACTTTCAGGGGGAAAAAATCTTGCGTTTTAATTTCTTTAATTCAAAGTTTTATTTGTTTATATTTAGGTACTTTTTCGTATTATAAAGGAATTTTAGCAGTTATTCCTTAACATATTATGGTACAAAGAATTTTATGTAACATTTACAAAACTCAAGAACAGACACAAGGTACCAGAAATTTCATGTATAAAATTTTTTATATAAAAAAATGATTAGTGTATTTCAGGGTATTATTTTGCATATGGATATCGTTATTGATTTCAAGAGTTACACTTTTAACTCATAAGCATAAATAAAAGAATTAAAAACATTTATATAGGTACAGAATTAGTACTACCCAGGTTTATTGCACAACCTTATCCTCACCCCCCAAATTTGGACAAAACTGTGCGCATTATACTTTGCAAAATACGGTACTTCCTGCCTCAGGGGACCCTGAGCCATGGGTTGGGTTTAGGTCAAAGCCTCCCACCAGGAAGAAAGGAAAAAGGACACGTGAGTGAGGTGGGACAGGGTGGGTGGGCAGTCAGGAGTCGTGGCGTCTCTGGGCTGTGGGAATGAGGCTGCAGCCTAGTGGCCCATGTCCCCACCCCTCACCTCCTTGGTTCTGTGGCTGCCACAGAAAGCCAACCAGTGGCATTGACAGTGTATAGCCTAGGCGGTGCCACGCTCTGATTGGCGTTTGGGCCATTAGTTCCAGCAGTGCCCCAGGTTGTGCACGGAGCTGGGGGCTGGGAGAAGGGAGGCGTGAGACCTGGGGTCACCCAACGGCCATCTGTGACCCCGGAAGGCTCAGCTTACAGCCCTGCGTGTTTCTGCCTGGGAACCCGGAGGAATCCGGCCTCCAGGCTGGGAGCTGTCACTCTTATTTGTGAGTGTGCTTTTTGTTTGCTGCCAGGTGCTCCCGAGCCTGCAATGTGAGGAGGGTCTGGAAATGATTGCGGCTCCTCCCTGGCTGAGAAGAGCGGAGCAGAGGAAATCGGGCATGGGGCCTATTAATCCAGCGACTGGAGGGCAGGCTGCCAGCCAGGAGTCAGCCGAGCTAATGGGGCCCGGGCAAGGGCTTCCCCTTCGGATGTGTGTCCGGATGGGTCCTGTCAGGGATTCTGTGCTCTCCATGGGGTTTGTCTCCTGAGCACAAAGGCAGGATTTCTTCATTCTAGATTGTTCTTCTCCATGGCACGATCTTTGGGTGGGAATCTCACAGCAGGAGAAGAGTTCGTTTTGCCTGGTTGAAGCCTAGAGCAACAGGGTCAGCTGTGTGACCTGAACAAGTTGCCGAATGCTCAGGGACTCGGTTTTCTCATCTGTGAAATGGAGCTAAAACCAGGACCTACCTCTTCGTTTCACTGTGCACAAAGAAGAGGAATATAAAGCCCTTGGTATTGTGACACATGTTGGGGCTCATTAAATGTCATTCAATGTTCAGAATTCTAATTGGTAGCAGACCCGGTCCCATCTCCTAGATGTGTCTTTGGGTCACAGCATTAATCCAGCTTTGCAACTTTGCACGAATCTACTGATCCACGCTCTCAGATCCAACAATATGCCCTCCCAGGTAAACAGAGTTTTATCGTTAAGCTTTATCCAACCGTTTCTGAGTTCCAGGCACAACACAGCAGTATTTGGTGTTCATGAACTCATTTGATCTTCCCTAGGACCCTCAGGGGTAAGTACTATTTTCTCATCATCGTCCCCAGTGTTACAGGATGAAGCGAAGTGATCAGGGTCACACAGCCACTGTGAGGCAAAGCCACTCCCATCATAGCTATGCAAATGTTTGTCCACCATCTTTGGGCTCCTCATCTTGTAAAAGTAGAAAGCGGGAGAAGATTCCAGAAAGGTGGTGAAGGGGAATTTTGTTCAAAGTTACCCTCTGATTTGGGTAGAAGTCCCGAATCTCTGCAGAGGGAGCTGAACTTTTCCCTTGGCCTAAAAGACGAGACACATGAGTTTAACAGTGCTTGTGCTCACCTTGAAGCTACACAAATGCCAAGTTGTGTTTTAAAATCGACAATTCAATGCCGTGGAAGGAAAATAGACAAGTCTCTGTACTGAATTCAATAGTATGCCCCCAAATATACATTGAAGTCCTAATCCCTAACAACTCTGAAGGCAACCTTACTTGGAAATAGGGTCTTTGTAGACGTAATCAAGTTAAGGTGAGGTCACCAGGTTGGAGTGATCCCAATCGAGTGACAGTCCTTCTAAGAAGAACAACATTTGGGCTGAGACACCAACATACAGCGAGGAATAGGTAAGGACACAGGCAGAAATGGGAGTGATGTCTCAATAAGCCAAGGGCAGCCATGGATTCTGCAATCACCAGAATCTAAAACGTGGCCAAGGGAAGAGTCTCCCCTGAAGCTGTCAGAGACAGCACGGCTCTGCCAACCCCTTGATTTTGGACGTCAGGCTCCCAGCACTGTGAGCAAACAAATGTCTGGTTGTAAGCCACCCCGTTTGTGATCATTTGCTACAGCAGCGCTAGGAAACTAATACAGTCGGCTAGAAGGGAAATTCTGCAGTCACCTTGGAAATGACTTCATCTGAATGTTCCCGAGAGATGAGGAAACTGAGGCCCAGAAGTCAGTGAGCTCAGGGCGCAACAGCACTCACGCTGTGGCGGGCCATCAGGATCAGGACAGGTGGCAGCTGGGTGTTCTCAAGTTGTCAGTGAACATAGCTCATGCTCAATGTCACCGGACACCATACCCATGTGGGCATTGGGAACTCCACCACATGACACAGCAGGCAGGTGTGCCACGTGCCCTTTTTGTCCTTCTGGGGAGACACCGCTGGACTTGTCCTGTGTCCCTGCTCTGAGCACAGTACTCCCTCCCTGGGCAGACTGAGGCCTATACAGAGCAGGTTTCAAATGTCACACATGCTTTATGGGCACAATTCTTCATGCTGGGAGAGGGCCCTGGCTGGGGCCGGATAATTTACAATGTGCTTATGTACTGGGAAAGTTTCCATCTGAATGGATGCCAGCACAATGGCATCGACCTGTCTCTTTTCTCCCCTAAGTTGAAAATATTGAACACACCTGAAGATCCAGCTAACGATCATTAGGAAGGAGGTGTTAGGAATTTTGAAGAGATTTTTCCAATGCACAGAAGACAGACGACATCAATAACCATCTGAGGCCTCCTCACCCATCCCCACTGGTTGATTGTTCTGCCAGGGTGTGTAACTGGGAGTCAGACAGCCTCTGACGGATTATGATCCTATGAGAACCCTCTAGAACCAAGCCCTCTGCCCCATGTAGAGAAATGCACTTTGCAGTTCTAATTATCTGAATATGAGAGATTTGCCCACAAGAATAGTTGTCTTCCTATTTAACTTTGTGGAGGTGGACACAACCCTGCTTCCATGCCAGCACAGTGTCCACCATCTTTGGGCTCTAAACCACTTTATTTACTTCCTGTCTTATTTATTTATGCATAATCATTCACTTGTGTGTCATTACATTTTTATTTTTTATATGAGTGCATGATGCTTGTTTGAAAAAGAAGTCACTGAGTAGCTAAATCTTGGCTTTTTCTAAGATTTTTTAAAACTATCTTTTCAAATTGTTATGAGCCATTTTCTTCTTCAAAAACGCTCTGTTGAAATATAGAATTACCACCATTTTTCTCTTAAAGCTGATGATCAGATACTGTTATTTTAGATGCAGACCACCGTGCGAGACCTGTAATCTTTTAAAATCATAATGCAGAGGACTGGGGGTGGTTCCAGAAGCTTCTTTCCTGGCCTAGAGAGAGAGTTAGAGGAGCAGAGGTGGCCAGTGGCACCCTTGCTCCTCTTCCTTCAGTTTTACTCTTCAGTAAAAAAGATAACTGCCCTTGCCTTCAGTATGGGGGAAATGTGGTGCTTCCCCTACGGACAGTGGCTGGAGGAAACTTCCAGAAACACAGATATCACATAGGATGCTTGTTTCCATAGCCCTTTAGGGAAGGACAATCAATCACTTGGACTGAATTGGTCAGATTCTTCAGGAAAACAAGAATTTTGACCATGTCTGGGTCTCCCCCATTAATTGAGCAGCTATTTGCCGGAATTGGGTTTTTCCAGCTACACGCAGGTGGGCTAGCCTCTGAGTTCCCTGAGGGATTGAACATCAAGTTTTCCATTAAAGCCATGGATTTCTCCAGAAGTCCCCTCTCCCCTTTCTCCACACTGCCCTCCTTTCAAGGACCAATATGCTTCAGGGAGCCACTGGCCCTTGGTGGCCCTGGTGACCCCCCCAAACAAATCCTGCCTGTCTACCCCCACCCTCGACGTATGTACTAGATAAAAACAAACCTCCTGAACCATGTCTCACTGCCCCTAAGCCCTGATGTGTAGAAATTCTGGTGCTGCCATGTTGTTCACACTGTGTCCTTGTGTCAGGACCTAAGAAACCATTTTCTAAGGCAGGTAGGCACCCCAGAGCAGAACGGAAGCAGCACTATCACTGCTCCCTGCACCCACTACATGTACCCCTCTGGACTGTTGGCCACACAGCCTTACCAGCTCGGCTTCCTGTCCCGGGGGCCCTGGGAGCTTCCCCGGGAGCCTACTGCCCTGCGCTCTGCCCTCCTCCTGCTTCCTGAACATCAGATCCCCCCCAAACCCCAGCCTCTCCTTACTGCGAGCCTGAAGCCCGACCTCCCACCCGCCGGGGTGCCACTAAATCCCCTCAGAGCCATCTCTTGCAGGAGCTTCTGAGGTGAGTGTCATCTCTCAATTGCTGGAGAACTTATTAAAAATTCTTGATAATAACGCTTTACTCTTAAATACAAAACCAGCCCTTTTCAAAGGCCCCCCGAAGAGTCAAGAACATGCCCTGACTCTAGAGAAGGAAACATTTTATCCCAGTGATTTTTAAGCAGAGAAAACACCCACTTGATTGGGCCGCCTAAGTGTGAGGTCATTTACACAGTGCGGGCACGGGTGGGGCGGCCACGGGGCTCCCCAGGCCCACTCAGCCCCCACCGCTTCCCCACAAGCGTTGCCTCTGCTCACAAACTTCATTCATTAGTGCGCGCAGTGCAGCTGGGGAAGGGCACCCCCCTGCCTCGTGCCTGCAAATCAATGGTTTGCTCACAGCTTGGCAAAAACATCCACTTTGGCTCTAGAATTTTCCCTCTGACACCTTTGGAAATCCAGATGCCTTCCAGGATCTTCAGACTACAAATGGAGCAAAATGGGGATGAGGGAATCCAGAAGTAGAGGTAGAACTGGACTTGGACTACCTAGGAATTAGCTGTGTGACTCTGGGCTAGATACTTAACCTCTCTGTGCATCATTTCCCTGTCTGTAAAATGGGAATAACACCACTCCCTACCTGCTAGGGTTGTTGTGAGGATTAAATGAGCTAAAATGTGTGCAGCACTTGTCACGGTGCATGGCACTCAGTAAACATTAGGTATTGTCACTAACATCATCTTCTTCATCATAACTCTAAATGTGGTCTCGAGCTTCTTTATGTAGGAAGAGCCAGGAGCCAAAACGATGACCTTCCTCACATCCGCTCACTGCCAGGGAGGGTTGGTTCAGGTAAGCTACTGCCGTGGGTACTTCTGAGAAATGTCTACCCTAGAGTCTTTTGTTTTTGTTTTTCATGGAGATTCACAATGGCTTTGGCCAATGAGACTATGTCACCAGAAGTGTCCTCGCAGCGGCTGGGGACACTCATTTTTTATCTTGGAGAGGGAGTTTTAACATGGCAAAGGGAATCTGAGCCCTCTCCTTGCAAACCCCTGCAATCTGGGCAGCATGGGAAGAGTAGCTTTGCATAATGTATCAGCCTATTATTAATAATGAGAGGCCATTGTTTTCTTGTGAATGTATTCATCTTATAACTGTTTATTGAGTTCCTACTAATGCTGTACTAGGTACCAGGGACCTTCCCCTGGAGCTCTACTCAGAGAGAGAAGCTCCCCTACACCGGAAATGTGAAGGAGAAGGCTGGAGGGAATGAAATCAGAAGAAATGAGGCAGGGGTGGGGGTGGGGTGCTGCAAATAGAGTGGGTGGAGAAGATCTGTTCTAGGAGGTGACGTTGTGTCTGATACAATGAGAAGGAGCCAACTGTGAGCAGAGCGAATGAGATTCCAGGCAGCGGGACCAGCCAATACAAAACGGTGAGGCGGGAATAGTTCCCATGGGGGTCAAGGGACAGAAATGTGGTGGAGGGCTGAATCCTGTGCCCAAGGGCAGTGGGCACTGAGATAAGGCTGATGCCCAGATGGGGCCCAGGCCCTTCAGGGCTGTGTGGGTCATGGTAAGGACAGGGGCTTTTATTTTAAAGCCGTGGGAAGCCATTGGTGGGGTTTAGGTAGAGTTGACATCATTGTTTGGCCCAGAGTAAACATCTTCCAATATGGGACCTCCCTTTGTCATTGTCTCTTCCCGACATGAAGAAATGTGTTTTGCAGGGGTGGACCAAAGTAGGAAGGGAGAACTCTGCTGATGAGCCCATGGAAGTCACTGTAGAGGCCAGGATCCTGTTTAACACTGAAATGTGCTTAGCAATGCCGGAATATATTCCCAACTGATCCCTGAGACTTTGGGGAGACTTTCAGCTCATGTGAGCTATAATGAAGGTGGCCCCTATCCCTCTGAGCTTGAGCTGCCTTAATTAGACCCAGATTCTCTATCTTTAAATTGGTCTTACATCAAAGCTAGAGTTATAATTGCAGGTGATGCATTTGCGAGCTGTATTGTTATGTAGAATACGCTGCCAGCAGGTTGTGTTGGGATTATTGAAAAGCAATTTGCGGGGAAGGTCTGTGGGGGAAAGGTAGTTCACCTCACTCTGCCTAAAAAAAAGGGAAAAAAAGAAAAGAAAAAAAGAGCAATAAGTAGCTCGAGGTCTTGGGAAAACACATGGTTAACAAGAGGTATTTTTTAAAAAGACCCTTCAGCACTCTACCAGCTCTATTTTGCATGCACATCTGGCTTAAGCCACTCCTGGCTGTGAGGCACGAGGCTGTTACGGTCCACGTTCATCTGAGGTCATTGCTGGTCTGCATTCGCCATGGCCGTGGGATTGGCCTGTGGGGTCTTCAGAGGTTATCAGGAAAGCTCAGGCAACCGGAGGCAATTTTGTGGCCGCTCCCCAATCCCCCACACTGAGCTTTGGAACCAGGAGATGGTAGGCGTACAACGTGCTCAGAGAAGACACTTGACTGGGTTTTGGAGTTTTGAAGGGAGGTTGTCCTTTGTGTGATCAGACACAGTCTCACTGGACAACCTTTTCTTGGCAATGAAAGAAGATTGTCCCTGAAGCCCTACGGATGACATGGACACGTTCCTAGGTTTAGAGGAAGTAGGGGCATTTGTGACTAGCTGAGTCTTATGAGAGAGAAGAATGGCTTAGAACGTAGATAAGGCCGCTCAAGTTCAAGGATGATTCACCTTCCAAAGCATAGCTTCCCAAACTTGTGGGTAAAACACCACTGAGGCGGAGCTATGTTCATCCATTAACTACTAGTATGGATTTCTTTGCATATTAACTTAGGGCGTCCAAGAAGAGTGTGTAGGATGTCGTCAAAGAATGGATTTCTGGGAGTCCGCCCAGATTTCTGGGAGT
Source organism: Lyroderma lyra (assembly GCA_004026885.1). Classification (NCBI taxonomy): domain Eukaryota; kingdom Metazoa; phylum Chordata; class Mammalia; order Chiroptera; family Megadermatidae; genus Lyroderma; species Lyroderma lyra. The sequence goes on from PVJL010000939.1 coordinate 186,490, forward strand.
CTGCCTAACTCCTTTATTTACTGTTAAGTGGGACATAGCAAACTAACTGCTCCCTGTACCCTGACCTGATTGGATACAGCCACTACTGAATTAGGAACCATGTGCCAGATTTCCCAGAAAATCTTCAGCGAAGCATAACAAGAAACACTTTACATCAAGCTTGTCCAACCCATGGCCCACGGGCCGCACGCGGCCCAGGACGGCTTTGAATGCGGCCCAATGCAAATTCATAAACTTTCTGAAAACATTATGAGATGTTTTTGTGACCTTTTTTTTCTCATCAGCTACCATTAGTGTTAGTATACTTTATGTGTGGCCCAAGACAATTCTTTTTTTCCAGTGTGGCCCAGGGAAGCCAAAAGTTTGGACACCCCTGCTTTACATAGCCTCTCCCTCTTTTCCTACATTATCATTTCTGGAGCTGCTTTGTAAACATGAAATAGTTTCTCATAGCCAACTCCAATCCTTGGGTTCATTGAGGAAGTTGTGTTGTCTACACTCGTGTCTACAGCCCACCCAAACAACTGGTCATTTCTGGGGGGCAAGGGCAGGGGCAAGGGGGAAGAGGCAGCCACCTGGCAAAGGCTTGGAAACACTCCGTTGCGTGGCTTTGTCCCTTTCAGCTGTCTGCTCCAGCAGCCTCTTAAATCGGGGTGACATCCCTGGGCAAGCAGGCAGCTTTATCTCTAAAGAGTTCAGGCAACAGGCACGGGGTCAGTTAGTCGCCCAGGACAGGGAATCCAGGCCTTCACTTGAAACCACATTCACGTTTCTAATCAAACTGGCTCATATGATTTCAATTATTTTTCCATCCTCTCCAAGGGCAGCGGGCCACGGGGTAGGCTGATGACCTGTGAAATTTCAATTTTAGAGAACGAAACTGGTTTTGATTTATTGGGAAGTCAGCCGTTCTTCTGGTTGTGTGTGGATACAGAGAGGGCAAGAAGAGCTGCCAAAAGCCGGGGTGATATCTGATGACTCCCCTTCCCCTGACCTTGGCAGCCCCTCGGGCCAAGTTTCTATGCCCAGGACATGTGGAAAACTCCTCTGACTTGCTGGAGAAGTGGCCCGCAGTCACAGAGCCATGCATGCACGCCTGACGATGTCGGCAGGGCCACCCGCGTGGGGTTGCGTGAGGCCGGGCCCTGCGGACATCCGAGGAGACGCGAGTGTGTCAGAGCAGAAGTGACCTGGTCAGTGTCCACTGTGCTTGGCCGCCACCCCCTGCTTCCTTCCTCCCCCCATTTCTGCTTGACATTGTTGAATATGGTGTCTGTGGGAGTCCATTCTGGACTTCTAGGTCAGCGTGTAGGCCAGAGAGGACACAGAGTCGCTTTACTCAGTAGAGCGTTCCCCTTTGCTCAGGTGCCTGCCTTGACTCGCCGATGAGCAACCCTCAGGCCCTTCGTGTATTTGTCTCCACTCTCCCCTTGGGAAGCTATCCAGTTGTTGGAATGAATGGATTCAGTGTATGTATGCATCCATCAACATGGATGAATCTTTAAAATATGATCCTGAGTTTAAAAAAAAAGAAAAGAAATAGAATGAGATAGACTAAAACACTGCGATTTACAGAAATTAAAAGTGGAGGCACGTGAAGCAGCAATATAAGGAAACAAAAAGATCGCATTGAAAGCAGTAGAGAAGTTGCCTGTGGGAGGAGAGGAATTGAAATGGAATAGAGGATCAAAAGAAAGAAGTAAAAGAAAGAATCAGTGAATCGATCTATCAATGATACTAACACGCATAAATGGAAGAGGATGATGAACTCAACACCCTCCCCTTAGGGTAAAGAAGTAACAAAAAGCAATGTGGTTTGGATCATCTTCTAACACTAGACCTGGGGTTAAGGACGCAGGTGGCACCAAGATGACCAGCTCAGCCTGAATCCTTCCGTGCTATGGCTCCACACCGGATGCAAAGGACCCCACCGGAAGCCAGGAGACGAGTTCCGGGGCGAGCTCCTTCCAGAGGATGATGACAGCACCAGAGGGGGCGGCTTTCTCCTGCCCCGACCGTGGCCCCTTCCCCCCAACCTTGTGGTGCAAGTTGTCATGGGGCCAGAAGCAGGCTGAGCTGCATGCAGCCTCCCCACTCGTGACCGGGGTGACGAGGCTGTCATGAGGCACGAACTGCTTTCAGCACAGTGCCTGGCTCGCGGTGAACGCTTGCCATCGCGATCATAATCAGAAATCATAATCATACTAACAACAACAACAACAGTGGTAATAATAAGAATTTGTCGTCATAGGAAGCCTCGTCCTCCTTGTGTAAGCCTTGCTCAGAATGTCCATTTGCGGTCCTGTCTCTTGTTTTTTTACCCCCATTCCCCCATTGTTTGAGACCCTGTTTTATCACCCCTCCATTTTTAACTTTCTTGTGCCATTTTATTTTAGGTTTCACTCCTAAGTACCAAAAAACCTGTTTGGGTTATATTTTAAATCCAGTCTAAAAGTCTTTATCCTTTAATGTGATGACTTTGATCCATTTACCTTTATTGTAATCACTCGGTTGCTTGAATTTATTCAAACCATCTTCTTTTGTGTTTTGTTAATTTATCAAATCTTTCTATTTTCCCAACTTGCTTTGTATTGAGCGTAAGGAATGAGAGAAAACATTCTGTTGCCCTTTTATCTCATACAAAGAGTACACATGGGTGCTGCCCTGAACTCTTTAGGAAATTCTGTCCTTTGGTCCTAAGTATCCCAGTCTCTTTATTTTCCTGATGCCTGAACATCTAGAATAGGAAGCGGAAAACTGGGTGCCGAGCCAAGAAGAGAACGGGGTTTTGCTCCCTTGGTCTTTCTGCTTATGTAGAAATAGGGGGAAAGGGCAAGGGGTGAGAGCAGAAAGAAGAAGCAGAGAAGGTGGCAGCAACTGGCTTTGGTGACCTACCAGACAGAGCCAGATAAAGCCTCACAACCTCATTAGTAGAACTTGATTCACCAGCTGGGGATCATGCTTTGGTGACAGAGTGATCTCAGCCTTCTCAGTCTATAGGACGGGTAACAAGAGACTAGGTGTTCTCTTTGCCCTTTTGCTCACTATCAGCTTTTCTCTCCTGTGACTGTGGCTAATCACCAGCACTTGGTACCCAATCCCATGGCCTTCAGATGTCAGCAATTGCTTTTGGTTTCCAGATGACTCACCCAGCTTGCAGCAATGCCAGCTTCCCCAGGGGCTGATCCAATAGACCAGTGGCCACATACTTGCCCTAAATTTGACTGGGCCCTGGGAACAAATGGTCAGGGCTGTGCCCAGCAGACTGTGTACATGTGTGTGGCCCAGCTGAAAGCTCTTAAAGCATGAAAGACATGTGCCCCATAACAAGCAGTCGTAATTGTTTCATTCTCGTGCCTCCGGCCAGAAGTCCAGAGCTTTTATGGTTCTTTTAGTGAAGGAGGAAGAATGTAGCCTCCTGGTGCTCTGTGATAACCTAGGTGCTCCTCCCTAGCCTAGAAGAGCTATGCACACGTAGACAAATACCTTAATGGACAGCATGAGGCAGAAAGGTCTACGGCAGGACCAGGGGGCCTGAGTCACCGAGTTTGCTTGTGTTGAGAACCAAGCCAAGCCAATTAGCTTGGGACCCCGTGGTGACTTCACGCTGTATCCCGCTTTGCTCTAGAGTGATGGTCTGAGGCAGTGGCCTGCTGCAAGCTGGCTTGGCGAAGATATGGCATATACACAGGTTGAGCCAGGATTGGGGAAGACTTTATAGTCTCCACACATTGACTGTGCTTGGCCCAGAAGTGATAGATCGGAGGCTTCAGGGAATGTCTGTCTTTCTTCTTAATGGAGAGTATCTAGAGTGTCTCCTGATAGAAATGGCAGAGAAACACTGCGCCCTGATTGACACAGCCAGTCGTATTACAATCACGGGAGAAGCCTGCCTTAGGATGACAACAACTGCATGGGTGTCAGATCTGACAGGAAGGAACAACATGGGTCCTTGAGGAACTAGCTGATTGGCCAGAACCGACCTGCAAACCTAACCACCTCTGGACTTTGTGACCTTGGGAAATAATACATTCCTAGTATTTAGGCCTGTTTGAATGGAGTTTTCTATTATTTGCGTCTCACATATCCTAACGGACACACTTGATAAAACAGAACCAGAAATTTATTTAAACGATTACACCTCCAGTTGGCTTTGTCTGGGCTTTGGTCCTCCCCAGGGGAAACGTACTCAGCTAAACCCAATCCCTGCTTATCTGACAGCCTAGAAGATGCTCCAGGAACTCTCAGTCTTGTGTGGAGGGAGCCCTACTGAAAATGCAAATCGTGGTGGTATCAACCCTTGGTATCAAGTCCAGTTTGATAATAGCAGGAACGTTCCCAGAGCTTGCTGCGCGTCAGGGACCTGTCTGAGCTGTTTGTTGACTCTTCTCAGCGACCCATGACGTGGTTCCTACCATTATCTACGTCGTATGGATGAGAAAACCAAAATGCAGAGATACTAAGTAACTTGTCCAGAGACACACAGTTCATAAGTGGCTGAAGCTACGTTCACGTTCAAGTGGTTTGGCTTCAGATTCGGTGCCATTAGCTGAATTACTTCTCATTTGAGGTGGTTCTATGATCCATAGATAAAAAGTATGTAAGGGAAGAGGCAGACATAATCAATGAAAATAGAACTCACTTGAAATCACAAAATGGGAAAAAACGTGCCTGTAAGATTCCGTCCACCCCCAGGGAAGCCACCACAGGCTCTGGACAAAGTGCTCGTCTCAGGCAGTGACTCGCGTTCCTCTCGCTGTCCTCTCCCATCCTGAGAAGCTCATCTCTCTGTCCTGTCTCTATGACTCGCTCTCTTTTCACCTCTTCATCTGGGTTGAGAATACATGAAACAACAATCCACATTCAGACAAATTCAACAACTTCTGACCACACTTACTGCAATAAAAAGTTTATATTTTCACCCACCTCATAGGCACAAAAAGGAAGTTCTGATGTGAAAAGAAAGCCCCACGTGAGCCCTCTGCTTCCCTGCCAAGGGGCTCGGGCTCACCTCGCCTTCCTAATTTTATAAAATATTTGTGCTGTGTCTTCAACTTTCTGGGGTGCACCCGCGGGCCGGGTAATGGGAGGGGGCCCGCGGGGATGAGGTGTTGGGCTTGGCCGTGCGGTGGGCTGCAGGTGCTTGGGAAGGCTGGCCAATGGGAGAGACTTCTTGGAACAAGCCTGACAAGTGACTGCTGGCCCAAGCCGAGGGCCTCATCTCCCTCCAGCTCGGTCCCAGGTCACCAAAAGGAAATGTATTTAATTTTCTGATCCCTCCTGGAGCCAGAGAGAATTCCAGCAAAACAGCCATAAACATTGCAAGAGTCTTGTCTGATTTAGGAAAACATTCCATTGGCTTTAAAATGAAATATCCTGTGACTAATCTCATGTAAAACTGGGAACGGGTCTAACTGTTCAATTTGGTGGTCAACAAGGGGACTCCAGAGAGAGACCTTGTCCCTCCCCCACACCACTCTGGGAATAGCAATAAATCAGCCAGGACTGAGTTTTCAAACAAGGATTGTGAAGGGTTTGCTGCTTGATCCTCAAGACCTTCTTCTTCTCAATTTGTCATTGATTTCCCATCAAGAGAGTTTGTGCAACTGAATCCCCATGCAATTCTGGCACTTTGTAAGCCAGTAAATAAAACCCAAATGTTAATTCTTACGAGCACGGTATTCCCTGCCAAGAAATGAGTAATGCACTGTGAGAGGAGCAGCATTGCGCGTCCGTGGACAAGGGAGCGAGGCACAGCGGGGCGGGCCTGGGGAGCGGCCAGCTATCAGGGAGGAGACCCAGGTGGGGGGATGCGAAGGGAGGAAGGCGTGAAACTACCCTGGCTTGAGAGTAAGCTCCTACCGGCCAACACCAGGCAGTGACAGTAACGGAGATCATTAGGTTCCATGTGCCCCCACTGTTTAGTACACTTCCCACATAACCTTTCCTTTCTCCTCACAGTGATCTGAGAGCCAGGCTCTGCTGTTGTCCCCATTTACAGATGGAGAAACTAAGGCTCTAGAAAGTCAAACAACTTGCCCTGCAGGAAAGAGAAGGGCTGGGGCTCTCGCTGGGCACCAGAACCGACTCAACCCCACTGTGTTGTCTGTCCCAGGGAGGGGACTGTGAAGTGTGGGTAGTGCCCAGGCTTGAAGGGCCCTGGAAAGCAGGAATGTCCCAGACAAATTGGGACACTCTTTCTCAGAGAAGCAGGCACTGCCTTCGTAAGGTGGCCTGGGAAGTTGGTCCAGTACCTGCAAACCTGCTTCGGGGCCATAGGGCAACCCCCGCAAATGCCCTCCTGATACGTGACAAATGCAGGGGGGAAGCAATAATGACACATGCCACTGTTGTTTAACACAACCAGAAGTTTCCCTTGGAACCATCTTCTGGGCAAAGATGGAGGAAATCATCCCAAACGCCAGCTCCAGAGAGTCTGCAGGTAAATTATGACTTTTGTTTTATTGCTGCACCAGCCGGTCATTTTCTAGGCGCGGGGGGCCTGGGTACGGCAGGAGCAAGCTTCCCCAGGCAGGGACCCGGCTCCCATTTCTAGATCCTACTTATAACCGAGGCCTCTCGCTGGTGAGTTACGCTGCAGTCAGGCCTCTGTCTCCTTGAGGAGTCAAGTCTGTCTTGGCGTTCATCCAATAACAATAGTTTCTACAACAAACAAAGCAGAGTGTTCCTAAGCAGAGCGTCCACCCACGTGATCTGACTCGACCTCCCCTTAAGTCCTTGAAACAGATGGGGTCGATGGGGTGAGCTCCGTGATCCGTGTTCCACGATGAGGGGGACGACGTAGGTGATTGATGGAAGAGTGATTAAGGAAGGGCGGGGTTGGAAAGCAGATGCTCACCTTTGGACCCCACACTCCACATACTCTTCGTGATGCCTCAGTGTCAGGACAGTCTAGTTATTTTAATACCAAAAAGAGCTGGAAATGAATATGCAAAAAGTAACCACGTCTTTCTATTTTCCAAACGGATCACAGTGCTTGGCTGCAAGGGGACAATGTGGTTGCGACGTGACCAAGACTAAAGTCACTGAATCGGAGGTCAGTCACTCACCGGGGAAGCTCAAGGCAAGTTGTTTATCCTCCTTGAGCCACCGGACCCTCCCACGGAGAAGTGCAGGTGAGTGCCCCTCAGAGCTGTTGGGAGAGCTTGCGACAGGAGCCGAGGAGGGCCTGGCACACAGGGAGTGCTCCGTGAGAGGCTCGTCGCTCTTCCCCGGTCCCAGGATTCTGGACACTTCCTTGGATGTCCTGGGACACAACGCTCTGATCTCTGCAGGCCGGCCCTGGACCAGATGCTTTCTGACCTTCTGTCACGTTTAACTCACCTTTCCCACCAAAAGGAGAGGGAGCGCTCTTGACTCAACACATTTACGGTGGGTGACCCCTTTCCACGTGTGCCTGGGACCAAACTACAGGTGATAATGAGCTCGCAGAAAGTGGAAGGATATTAACTCCAGCATCCTGACTCCACTCCATTGAGATCATTAAATCAAGCACCCACAGGTGGGTCCAGTTTATGAGGCATCGACGGGGTTGCCCCTGAGCCTGCCAGGGAGCAGTCAGGAGCTGGGGCATGAGCTAGGCAGGGATATGAGTAAGCCTGGGGCACGGCCGAAAGCACAGAGCACTCCCCACTTCCGCCTTCTCAACTGCCCATTAGTTCCCGCCCTCCATTCCCAGGGCACTTGGGTGTGCTGTGCTGGGTGAGGGGTCTGTGCTCCAGGCATGGCTCTGCCACGAGCCTAATGTATATCCTCAATGAGAGAGCTTCATGGCCCCGGCTCGGTGTCCTCAATAAGGAAGGAAGCGGTTAAGTGGGCAGCTCATAGAGTCAAAGGCATAGCTAGGGGACACCCGGACCCAGTCTCATTCCCGCCTCCTTCCCTCCCCGTCATTGCTGCTTTCTCCTTCTCTCCTCCAGCCCTGGCCCCTCTTCTTCCGCAGCCTTGAGCAGCCCCCCTCACAGCCTTTCAGTGATAAGATAGGAGGCAGGCAGAGCAGGGCTTCCTCCTGGTTTCAGTGTTTTAAATCCTAGGGGAGAACCTGATTGGTTGATCTCAAGTTACCGGTTCACCTTGTGGACCGATCGTTGTGGCTGGGAGAGGCCAAGAACTTGCATTAATCCAGAGGCAGAACTGTCACCAGAAGCCACCCACATTGGAATCTTCCACAGTGACAACAGTGTCACACACATTGACTCTTCCCTCCTCTAAGAAGAGCAGGTGTGTTCTTGTGTGTGTGTGTGTGTGTTAGTACTGTGAAACAGGCAAACTCGTATACAAGTACACCTCCTGATAGAAGTGCGGCCATGAGTGGTGGCTATTCTTCCAGATCAATCTAAGAAGAGGTAGCTGGATGACTGTGAACAAGTTGCTTACGCTCTCTGAGCCTCACTTTCCTCCTCTGGAAATGGGGAATAATAACAGTACTAGCTCAGGGGTTGTCGAGACAATTAAATGACTCAGTTAGACTCCGTCCTTAGCACGTGACCCGTGCGATGGTAAGAGCTCAGTAAAAAGTAGCCATTGTGATTACAAAGCAAAATACTGCTCGTATGTGCTTTCAAGACATAGTGGAAAACTTTACTTATGACTCACACAAAATAATACTAAATGTCAACTATAATTTTAAAAAGTAGTCACAAGGATGTAAAGTACAGCACAGGGAATACAATCAATCATATTGTAATAACTACAGTGATTACAGATGGGTAATAGACTTATTGGGGTGATCACTTGGTGAGATCTATAAATGTCTAATCACTCGTTTTGTATACCTGAAACAGATTTTAAAAATTAGAGAAACAAGAAATCAACATGGCTCCTGATGAAAACGCTTATTTTCTTTATCTCAAGCCCTGGTGGGTGTGGAAATGCGGGTTTAATTAAAGAATGGTGAGAAGATTCTGATGTGAGTCTGCAAGGCACTTTCAAGCACCTTAAACAATGAACGTGCTCTTGATGGCTGATTTTGCTCATTTTCTTTTGCCTTTACTGTCACTGACACCACTGATTTGCTTTTTAGTGATGTTGGAGAGTTTTTAGGGAAAAGGGGAAGCTTCAAAAATAGCTGTGAGGGGCAAGAAAGAGACAAGAAGAAAAGACTGAAAGAAAATTTTCTTGATGTGCCTGGAAAAGAGAGAAAAAACCGAGAGGGACGAAGAACAGAACGGACTATTAGAAGACGTAGCTAACGGTCACTGCTTGGGCCTGCGTGTGAGACAAAAACTGGCTGAGATGCAATCCAGTGCGTTGCATGCTGTGGAAGACACATCATTTGCAAGAGGATGGTGGGGAGGATGTATACGGGGTTTCTGGTGCTGGTCCCCACCCCACCCCCAAATGGTGCAGGAGGCCAAGAACAGTTTTATGGGTTCTGGAAGATCTCAAGGATGGTACGTCTCAAGCGGGAAGCAGCAGCCGTTTTTGACCGAGCCTCTCTGTATGCTCTCTCCTCGAGTTCCCTGCTCTGACCCCACGAATGCCCTGTCCGCCGTGTACTCTATCTGGGGCAACGTTGTCTTCTGGTGCACTGCAGTGCTGGCTCCCAGGCTAAGTCCCCAGTAGGAAACTGGTCCCACTGGAGGCAGCGAGTCCTTGCAAACCAGAGCTCCTCCTAACAATTCTCTCTGTAGATCAACCAGGGTGCTCCTAATACTGATACCGCAGGGCGTCTCAGATGACTCAGTAGAAAGGAAAAGAAATCCCCTTTGAGTGGTTTCATTCATTCATTCACTCATTCATTCATTCACTCATTCAACCAATATTTCATGAGGGCCTGCTGTCTGTAAGGGTGTGTTGAGTGCTAGGGACACATCCGAGAACAAAGCGGGCAAAATCCCTGTCCTGTAGGCTGTGGCTGGCGGGGAAGAGAGACGAGAGACCTCCAACTACATGTCACACAGGCAAAGTGCCACCAGTGAAAATATTACACAAGCGTGTGTATGAGCGTATAGGAGTGCCCTAAGCTTGGAAAGAACTTGATACCTTGGTCCGTGTTTCCAAATTAAGATCCACATTCTTTTCAGTACTTCAGTTATCTGTATTGTCATAAAGGAAACACAGAGTCCCTTCTTGGAAAACCTGGAAAACATGCCAAGTGTAAAGATACAAAAATCTCCCATAAACCACTGTTAAAACCACACGTGTTTTATGCCTATATGGCATCGTGTTGCGTGTAGTTTTGTAACCTGCTTTTGTTCACTTCACGTTACAGGGTGAACCTCTCCTCCAGTCATGAGATTTTAATTCAAAACATCATTTTAAATAACTGCATGATATGCCATTCTGTAGTTGTGCCATAAATTATTTAATCGTGCCCTATTGTTGAACGTTTGGTTTGTTTCCACTTTTACAAACACGCTTTAATGGCTCTCCTTCTTTCTCAGATGTTGTCTGAGATTCTGTTGCTATTTTGGAATAGTTTCCTAGTCAGTCAGGCCACCAATATTCATTGAGCAATTCTTATGTGCCAACACATTCCCTTTTGCTTTTCGAGCCTGATCCTTTCAGTACTGTTAGGACTGCTTGCCTATGCTACACTTGATTTGGTGCCTGTGCCAAGGTGGGCCTGTTTGCCTTCATCTTATCTTGGCCTCAGTTGTACCTCTGGACACAGGGCACGGGGGGTGGGGGGTGGGGGGGGGACTCCTTTCAGCATCAAGTCTGTTTTTCATATTTATCTTTCTCTCTTTCTACCCAATCTTTCTAGGACTGTCTGCTGTGCTCTCACACCCAGATTTTCTGTGTTTCACTCATTATTTTAGGGGCTGAGAACTGGGGCAGAGAGGGTCCCCAGAAACCAGGTCATGGTCTGTCCCGAGTGTGTCTGCATATGTCAGGAGGTGGGGGGGAGACACGGGTGTCCGTGTGTGGGAAGATCGAAGATGGAAATCCAGATGGAGACAACCAGCCACTGGCCCAAGTGTCTCCTGACCATTTCTGTGGAAGGAATGAAGGAAGATTGGGTTTCTAGGGCGTGTCCTTGACCTGTCTCATCGACTGTACCTAATCTATAGACTTAAAATCCTCTGGGAAGTTCTAAGGATACTCTAGTAGATTGATTACATCAATGGCTCTAATTAATGGCATCCCTTAATCCGTGCCTTTTGCCCTATAATTTTGTAGTCCCTTCTTACTCAGCTTCTGGCTTAGCAACGAGACTCGCTTGGCCAATGGGATGCTAGCAAACACGATACAGTGGAGGTTTGGGAGTGCGTGCCTATTTCTGCCAGCCCTCTTGTGCAGCTGGGCTTGCTCTCCCTCACAAGTCTGACACGGCATGAGACCATAACAGGGCTCAACTATTGGAGGGCTGAGGTGCTATGAGGAACAAAGGCCATCCTAGACCAGCCAGCCCCCTGCCAATCTGCCAGCCACAGGAGCAAGCCCAGCCGAGAGCAGTTGAGGCCCCTCAGATCAGCTGGATTGACACATAGGCTTGTGAAAAAATAAAGCCATATATTATGTTTTGGGGTTGTTTGTTACTCAGCAATAACTAACTGATAGAGACATTAGCATTGAAGAGTAGAGAAAAGGAGGGCAATGGGGAAAGAAGACAGAGGGTACGGTTACAGAACAAAGCACTCGGTGACACCCCAGCTCTGAATTCACACTAAGCACTGCTCTAAAGCAGGGATTTCACACCTGTGGCTGCCCTTTGACCTCTGGGGTTGAGCTTGGGTGCCTCTTCACTGTAGGCACACTGTCTTCTGGGTCTCCTGATTAAGAATCCCAGGAACCAGAGTTATCAACTCTTGGGGAGATGTCCCCAGAGACAAGATTATTCTAACTCTGAGGAAGGTTCTGGAACTGTATAACCATCAGGAGAGAGCACCGGAGTCCCCCACCCGGGAACACTGGGGGTCTGCCCAGCAGTGGCCTGATTTCCTTCTGTCCTCATCTATACTTTGCTGTCCCCCTGCCCGTGTGGCTGACCTGCTGAGCTCAGGTTTCCTTGGTCATCCCTCACCTGGGGCAGCCTGCAAGACAGCATCCTGTTATGATCATATTACAGCCCCCCAAAGCCGGATAGCACCCATCTGGGGGAATGGACAGGTGGTCACAGAGCTGGATTGGCCTACCTTTAGCACAAACCACCCATTGCCACGCTGCATCTCCCGGCATGGGTGAGCACAGGGCTGCAAAGGCACCTCCTGAGGAATTCGAACCACAGAGCTACGGCTCATTCGGTGCACATCCTTGGCCATCCTCTCTAGTTTCTTCTCCCTCCATGCTGGCTTCCCAACTACAGAAATGCAAGTCGCCCTCCTCTTGTCCCTTGATATTACATGGTGGTTTCTATCTCATTATTATTGCATTATATGTAGCACATCTGTTACTGGTCAGGAGCCAACTATTTAATTCTATTAGATACATCTATACAGCGAAGTGATAATCTACACCAGGTTTGTGGAACAAGCACTTAATACTTGGCAGCGAGCAGCCAAAGTCTCGATGCACAAGCAAGAGAACGTAGGAGGCCCGTCCTAGCAGAGGGTCACGGCAGCCAGAAAGCTGTGCTACATTCTTCCCGGGACCGGCATTCCAGTGTGGGAGAGAAGTCAGTCACTGGCTTGTCCCAACATCTGCAAGATATTGATGGAAAACCAGGGAGGTGAGGAGGGGAGGGAGAGGGAAACGTTTACCTAACCAAACGCTAACTCTTCCAAGGGGACTCATGTCAGCGCAGACTAAATGATGTGAGAGTTTTAGGAACATGTGGTAGTGTTTACCCAGCTCGAGTGGACACAGATTCGCATCTTGTTCAGAAACTGCTGTGCCTTAGCCGTGCCTGCTGCGGTGGCCCCCGCGTTCCTACTCGTGTTTCCTGGCGTCATCTCTGCACACCAGAGAATGGGTTTGCTCTCAGCCCTGCGGAACAGAAACGGGCCAGGATTCTGACCTCATGGAAATGCAGGTTGGAATAGCTCTGTTCTCTCCCAAACACCGTATCTTGCTGCCTTGCGCGTGAACTGGCCACTTTTGTCAGCATCTCCTGCCTTTTTGCCCAGAGGGCTGGAGGGATGAGGAGGGAATGATGATAGGCTCTGGGTCTTCTTTCCCCTCTGTCCAGAAGCAAGGGCCTTTTTAAACCTCAGGATTGATGAAGGGACATGGAGAGACCGGGTCGAGAGGAAATCATGTCTCATATTTCATTGATTGCTAGTAAGGTGTCATCAGTTTTAAGATGCACCATTTTTTATATACCACTAAGAAAGAAAAAAAATGCTGGCTCTTTAATTATGATATGCCTTTCAAGTGAAAGACACCCCAATTTCAGAGATGTTAAAATATGGGGAGAAAAGTGTGCATCTTAGGATGTCTAACCCCAAAGCTCTTCCAAGGCTGGTCACTTAGGATTGTGTGATGGTGGGGAAATTATTTACAATCTCTGCCTCAATTTTACCATCTGTGAAATGGGGGCAGAGCACCCTCCTCACACTGCTGCTGCAAGGATTAAATATTAATGTCTGTAAAGTGCTTAAAGGAGATGCTATGGGGTTACCAATTGTGTGACCTTGAACATGTTGCTTAATAATTCTGAGCCTGTTTCCCCAGCTGCAAAATGCAGGTAGCAACACCGTTCTGTTTATTTTCCTTTAATGTGGGACCCAGGAAGGTGGATGAATAAGGAAACAGGCCACTGTGGTGAGTGGATTCACATGCCAGCAAGATAACCTGCCTCTCCCAGTCCTCCCAGTTGTCTAGGCTATGGTTGTGGGCACTGCTCTGCTGACCCCCCTGACCACAGCAGTCTGCCCTCCTTCCCAGGAGACCACGGGAAAAGACCTGGTGTGTCACTGGACTGAAATTTCCTCGATATCCAAGGGTGGTAGATGTATGCCTTTGTCCCTGGGGCGGACGAAGCATTCACCATGAATGATTTAGTCTCCAGGGTAATTCTCTCCATGGCCCTGTAAGGAGGCTAGGGTAAGTGTTACGATTCCCGTTCACTAAAAGAGGACACTGAGGGCTAGAGAATTAGAACGACAGGTCAAAGTCAGAAAGCCGGTTCACTGGCAGGTCGGCCGTGGTGCTTACGTCTGTGGGGTAGGTCGGACTGCTGATTACTCCTGTTCTGTGCCTCTCTCTGCAACGACCCGCCCAGGAGGGTTATACGTTCCTACCTGCTAACACCAGGCTGGGCCAGTGACTTCACAGGAGCTGTGCTGGATTTGCCACATGTCTTCCCCTTCTGCCACAAAGTTGGCGCAGTTCCAGATAGTAAGGTTGCTTCCTCAACTGGGTCCCACGGCGAGGACAACAGGGAGCTGCAGTTGGTCCGCAGGGACTTTCAGCACGAGCAGGAGGCAAACCTTTGTGGTTATAAGCCATCGAGTGTGTGGGGTGCATGTTACTACGGCCAGACCTAGCCTAGTCCAACTGATACGGTATATTTTCCAAAACTTGCCCTCCATGCATGAGACCCATCCCTTCCGCCCTCCATGCGGAGCATTTGCTCTTTTAGAAGGTAGCTCAGGTGGCCTCGTCAAGGTGGCCTCTGCACCTCTCTTCTTACCTCTCTCTGAGCACAAAATCAAATAATTCTAAATTTAACCATGGATCCCTTTTGTTATGGGTTGAATTGTATCCCTGCCCTCGACAAATTCATATGTTGAAGTCCTAACCCCAAGTGACCTTATTTGGACCTATGGTCTTTACAGTGCTAATCAAGTTAAAATGAGATAATTAGGTGGGCGCTAACCCCATGTGACTGGTGTCCTTATACAAAGGGGACATTGGTACATGGAGACACGTGCTCAGGGAGAATGCCATGTGAACTTGAAGACAGCCATCTACCAGCCAAGGAGAGAGGGCTGAGCAGCTCTTCCTCCCAAAGCCCTGAGGTGGAACCGACCCTGCCAACACCCTGCTTTCAGACTTCGAGCCTCCAGAAGTGTGAGGCAGCGTGTTCTCTGTTGTGTAAGCCCACCCCTTTGCAACACCTTGTTAGGGCAGCCCCAACAAGCACACCAAATACATGTCCCAATTTCTTTGAAGATTGTGGAGGTAGTAGCAACTTAGGCCAGAATGAGAAAAAAATTGGAAAATAAAAAGTAAGGGTGGGGAGGAAGAGATACTCCAGGCAAGGATGTGGCATCAGAGAGGTCCAGAGGGGAGACCCCACCTTGTGTGTGTGTGTGTGTGTGTGGGGGGTCTGGCAGGTGCACTGATTCTGCTCGTGTGTAGGGTGAGAGGTGGTGGAAGGAGGCAGGTCAGGGCCAGGGCGAAGGAGGAACCCTGTTCTTGATTGACGGTGAACGTCGAATGCTTCCATTTTTGACAAACAGGAACTATTACAGATTCCCAAGGAAGAACTGTCTGTTGGATGTGGGATTTGTAAATGGTTGAAATTTAATCAGGACCAAGTCTAGTGGAGCAAAAGAAACCATTAAGTTGGGACGGAAAAGAAATAAAGTAATAAACAGTTTTCTGGAGTGCTCGGCTTTTGTGAGATGAACCAGCCTCCCTTGGGCTACGCAGCTGAGCGTATTGCTTCCTGAGGAAGCTTCTTTGTTGGTCAGACTTCTGCTATGTGTCCTCACTTGGCAGTGTGACACCTCAGACAGTGTCTCCGGAACTGGCACAGTGAATCTTGGCAGGCTTGGCAGCGTCCAAGTGGATCCATTTCTCTAGCTATCACATCTCTGACCGTGGTGAGCCGTGTGCCCTCGACCTGCCAGGGGGCATGGGGAGGAGCCCAGCGTTGACCTGACCTTGCCATGTTTGCCCCACCCGTGCCTACGTGACACAGCGTCTGTCCACCTTCCTGGTTTTCCACTCCAGTTTTCCAACTACTCTGTATTCAGCCCGGTGCCTTAGGCCCGGGTGAACCACCTCTCTCAGGTTCTGGCTGACACTTTCCTCCAGAGAGGATGGACCTCGTGCCCGGAGAACTGTGGCGACATGTCCCACTCCCCAGATCCAGCTGCCATGAGCACTGACTCCACCCAGTGGGCTCGCTGTGTCTGTTCTTGTAATATAAAATTAGACAATGGGAGACCCTTCTGGAAAGCAGCAACAGCCTGCCAGCCAGGTTGGTTTCCAGTTGGCTGCCCCACCTGGACGACAGAGGACCCTGAAGGCCTCATGTAAAGCTCCCTCCCCCAGGAGACAAGCACCATCTCGCCTTTCCGTGGAGGACGGGGCCCGCTGCCTCGCTCCTGGTCTGACGCGCACATGCACACGGAGGGCCAAGCACAGGGGTTTGAAGGTGCCGGGGGACTGCAGATAAATGATGGCACTCAGAAGCCAGGGCTCATGTTACTGCTGGGCGGACCACATGGCTCACTTAATGGGGGGCCGGTCCAGAGCTCTGGAGGGAGGAGGGCATGAGATCCAGATCCCACCCCAGGCGAGTGAGTGACAAGCAGCTAATTTCCAAAGCTGTGCAGCGGATATTTTTCTTCCTTCAACCCTCTGGGAGAGCAAATGATGCAAATGAAATACCCCAAGGGGGAGTAGCTTGTTGTAACTTATGATTAATCTTGAAAAACCACATGAGTTAAGCATTCCAGTCCTGGAGCTAACCTAAAACCAGGAACATGATACGGCTCGCTCGCAGGCCTGCTGGCTCCCCCCCCCCCCCCCCCCCCCCCCCAAATCCCCGGTGCAGTTACACGGTGCAGGCCTCTTGCCGCTCGACCCAGCAGAGGGGACCTTGATTGGGATCAGCCGAGAAAACAGCAGCACTGGGGTCTGTCTTGAGAATAAGCTCTTCTCATTGGACTAACAGCCCAACGCAGTCTTACAGCATATTACAGCCAGTTCAGATACTTGATTTTATTGGTCTTCAGGGCAGCCCAATGTTGGGGAACCTCTCATGCTCTCCCAAGTCCAATCAGAATTCCTCCGGAAGCAGGTTGGGCCGTGGCTGACCACGAGTGAGCGTGGTGACGGTACATGGTGTCTGAGACGAACACGATTTGCCCTGCCTCTGAGGTTGCTTGGGGAAACAAAGTCACTGCGGCAATAACATCATCGCCTCGTGCCTCAGCTACCCAGAAGTGGAGTAGGACCTTTGGATAGGGTTGTTTGGGGTCAGGGGACATTTCAACATGGCCCTATTGAGGTTGAGCCATCATCATGCAAAACCACTTCTTAAAATAATTACCAAGTAATGAGGACAAGTGACCTGGAGCCTTCCTCCCACCCTGAGCCCAGCCTTGTTCTCCAAACTGACCCTCTGGAAGCCGAGGAGGAAGTGTCACTATTTCTGCATCTCTTGATAATAATGTTTTTTGTTTGTTTGTTTGTTTGTTCAATTTAAAGTTGAAGCATTTGTTTTCTAGACCACATCTGAATAGCCTGGATCAGCATGGTGATGTCAGATGTCTGTCTTTGCCCATAGGCAACCCAGTCTTCTCAGAGAGTGCCACTTTTCCCACACTTTCTACAGAGTCACTGGCCTAGGAGTATCTGTGAAGGTCAATCAAGGAGAGTGCCAAATCAGTTTTATCCTTAAAAGAAGGAAGCAGCATGATTGGCCATCAGCTTGGGAAAGCCTGAGTTGGAGTACTGGGGTGTCCAGGATTGGAAGACATTTAGATGAATTGGCACCATGTACAGCTACGTCCCCAGCTCTGATTTTAATTAGCTGCTTCCAGATTTAATCTCTCACACGTCCTGCCTCCTCCTTGTCTAATCCTGCCGTCTGATGGGCCCTTATTTATGCACATCAATACTGTTTACAAACATGAAAGCCGCCCAGCAGCGTTTGAACTTCAGGCACCGCCGCTGGTTATCGATGTGGAAAGACAGCTTTGCGGGTGGCGCGTCCGTGCGGCCAGGTCTATTGCACGCACAGGCAAGGCCCAGGCCTTCCGCGCGGTCCGGGGCCGGGGCCCGCACTTGGCCGGGGCTCTGGCCGGCTTGTCTTCGTCCTCTGGTCTGACCATCTTCTGTCCCATTCTGAGTCACTCAGTGATCCCCTCCGAGGTTGATCTGGTTACTGAGGAAGCTTCCTGTTGCCGCCGAGGAGAAAGCCACCGTTTTGGACACACAGGTTTATGGATCTTCTGGGGTACTGGACTTGGAGGCAGTTTTCTTGGCTCCCATACTTAAAAAGTTATATAATTTGGGACAAGTCAGAAGCTCCCATGCCCTCTCTTGTTAAATATCAAGCTTCATGGTTAAACATGACACCATGTACAAAAGTGTGTGTGTAAGCTGTGAAGTGTCAAAGGTGTTGGGCAATGGTTTATGGAGCCAGACAGACATAGGTCAAAACTCCAGTTCGGTCAGTTACTGACTGGGTGTCCTTCAGCAGTTTATAATCTCTCTAAATCTCAATTTACCCATCTGATGAATGGGCTCAATAGTGATGTTAACCTAGAAGGCTGTTTGAAGACTAAATGGGATTAAACATCAAAGAGTATTGTACTTGGAATAAGTCTAACAATTAAAAAAACCAAAAAACTGTATTAAAAATAATTTAAAAAGAAACACTTAATACATATTAACTGTTGCTTCATTATGTTGGCTTTTTATTAAATGATTATGATCATTATTACAATTCCCAGGTCTGCCACTGCTTAGCTGAGTGAACTTGGAATACTTAATTTCCTTCCTGAGCTCTGGTTTCCTCTGCTGTGAAATCTGATTCGTAACACCGACCTCTTAGGATTCTCTGAGAATTCATTGACGATGTGTAAACCACGGACTGGCATATTCCTAGGTGCTCAGGGCATGCTAGTTCTCTTTCCTAATTTTTGTTTTCTCTTTCTTTCTGAGGACAAATGTAAACCTCCTTTCTTTTTGCAGTTTTTGTGTTGTTTTGTTTGTTTGTTTGTTTTTATAAATCTGAAGGAAGAATGTTTAGCCATTTCATTTCTAGCCAGGGCTGGAAAATCACTTCCATTGGGACGGCCAAGCCCTCTAGGTGCAGGAGTCAGGCTGTGAGAACGTGGCCAACCGCCCGCAGGAAGTGCCTCTGGAGGACAATGCCTACAAGGACCCTATGGGTTGCTTGTTTTTGTTTTATTGTCACTTACACATCTCCTCCCCTGGCTCTGTATTCCATAATGTAATCTGTAGAGAGCAGCTTGGTGAATTCAGGACTTTATTTTCAGAAGTTCCCACATGGGACCCTCAACTTTCAATGGGGTGAGTCCCACAGCCCGTGTTCGATGTGACTGAGAAATTAATGTTTCCAAGCTTGGTGACTTCAGATACCCACCGGCACGTGTACACGTTTAGCATCTGTTGATGCACGGAGAGGACCTGGGTTTTTATTGAGTGTATTACCATGCTGGGTGGTTTGGGATTAGTGCATCTCCGACTACAATGACCCTGCTAAACCAACAATTATTAATACAAATCTGTCTTCCAGGAGAGTGACCACCTCATCTTGATTTGCCTGGGACTTCCCTCTTTTGACTACTGGAAGACCATGCCCTAAGGACCCCCTCAGTCCTGGGCATACTACCACATTTGGTAGCTTTACTCTACAGGGTGGTCAAATTATCTTCTCTTTTAGCTGATGTTGAAACAAAAGGAGGTTGGGACTATTTGTGGGGTTTCTCTAGCAGAAAGGAATGGGGATACCCAAAGAGACCCTGAGCTCCCTGCTCTGAGCACTGGGACTTAAGTAGCTCCTCTTCCTTCAGAGAGGAATACTGTAGAAAGTACTAGATGACATGAATGGTATGATGGGACATACCATTTGACTTCTTATGAAACATTACCAACTCCTTTTCTCTACCCTACGTGTCCCCTTGGAGTCTTCTGAGAGATCCCTGGGGGTAGAGCCAGGCCCAAAGTAAATCTAAGAGAATTTTAATGTCTCCCTGGGCTTAAGAGTCATAAAAACTCTAGTCTCTTAGAGAAAGAACAGCAGAAACCACTCTTCCAAATGTGTTAAAGAAATTTGAGAGCAAGCAAAGCAAACCAGGTTAAAGATGGTGCATTCCTGGTGTAGCTGCTGTTTGTGTGAACTTCAGATTTTGGAAGAGGAGAGGGGGAGAGGAGAGCAGTACAGAAACTCGTGTTTCCTGAGTAATGGGTGTCTGTCAGGCCCTGCGCTAACCACAGGCGTGCCGTATCTCACTTATCCCCAACAGCAACCCTCGGAGATGGGTGCAATTGTTATTGTTTGCATTTTGGAGCTGAAAACATGAATTTCAAAGATGTTGAAGTAACTGGTCTAAGGCTGCACAGCTAGCATGTGTCAAGGCCGGGGTGTGCACGGTGGTCCTCAGGGCACAGAGCCAGGGTCTACACTGCCTGCCACTGCCACATCTTCCCAGAACAATCAACGTCGCCGACTGTCCCCATAGATTTTTACTGTAATTTCCTAAAACCCCGTTAGAGAAGTTTCGCTCAGGATGAGCCCAAGCAGTCAAAGCTATTTTAGCTCTGGCTGGTGGGTGTGCACGTGCGTACACACACTCACACACACACACACACACACACACACACACACACACACACACCTCTGCCAGTGAAAATGCAGAGATTCATGTGGAATCACTGTAAAGGTCGCAGCTTTTCTTTTAGCTTGGAGTTTCCATGCATGTGTCTCAGTGAGTCAGCTGGAAGTTGGGTACAACAGTCTAAATTCTGAGGGACCTCAGGATGAGGTTGGGCGAGGGGTACTGGGGTGCCGGAGGGAGAGCCAAGTGGAGGCACGAGGCTCTGTGTGGGTCATGGTCCCTCCCCGTCAAGTCTCCAGGAAAGTTAGGATCTTTCTGATGGAGGGCAGCAAGGGACCAGGGGCCAGCCTGGGGCCAACCTGAGGCACAGCCCCCAGGAGCAGATGCACAATCACCAGAGGAGTCTGGGAATTGGAACAAACTGGGAGGAGGGCTCTGGGATTGGTGGCCGTGCCGGCAGGGCAGACTGTACAACTGGGAGCGTGAGTCAAGTTCACCTAAATGTGTCAGGGGACGATGGCTCCATGTGGTGTCTGGGTCACACACATTCTTTAAGTCCCCAAGCTCGTGGCCACTTGTGTTCAAAATCGCAGACCAGCTCACGCAAGCCTCTGAGAGTAAGGAGGGCTGCACCGAGCAGGGCCCCGGGCCGGCAAAGTCTGATTCTGCCACAAAGGTCCTTGGAGTGCCTCTCCTTTCCCTCCCCCTCTGCCTCAGTTTCCCCCCTCCGCCCATCCCTTCTCTCCCACCAAGCAAAGAATGCCGACCAGAATCAAGTTATGAAGCTATGAAGCTGAAACTTTCAACTTCCTTCAGTGTTCTCACCCCGATGGGAAGCAAAAACCACAGGCGATTCCGGAAACAGGTGGCTGAGAATCGGGGGCGACTCGGAGACACTCACCTGCGAGGGTCCTGCAGGAACTGGAAGGCACGTTCTTCACCTTTGAGGAAGGACATTCCCCAGTGGGACAGTGCAGAGTGCTCCGTGAAATTCTGGAAAAGTTCTCCTAAACTTCAGCGTCACTACTGGGCCTGGTAGACGGTCACGGCCTCTTCACCCAAACGGGAGGCAATGCGCAGCCTTGGAACCGCCGTGGTCACGAGGTAGCGCGTGGGGCCCGGAGCTGGCCCGGCGCCTCCCCTCCCCCACCCACCTTTTGTTTCTTGTTAATTGGCAGAAAATTAATGACCGAGGCACTGATTGAGCAGATGCTCTTTCTGGAAAAAGGCACATCTGAAGTTTTTCTTGTGCTCTTTCTTTTTTTCTTTTCTTTTCTTTTCTTTTTTTTTTTAATACATCAAGAAGGTACTAACATGTGGCAGGTCAGAAATTAAGAGAAGGTAACAGTACAGACTGTAAAGAACACAAACTCGTGTGTGTGTGTGTGTGTGTGTGTGTGTGTGTGTGTTGTTTTAACTTTCTTGCATCTGTTTTTTTTTTTTTTTAGCTCATATTTCGCTGTAGCTCATAATTAGCAGCTAGGCCTCTGGGACCTAATTAACCAATTCAATTAACAAAAAAAGCACACAAGTCACCCTGACATTTGTCAGCCATTAGGAGGGATGTCAGACTGGCACTTTCAGCCGAAACATTAATGGTGATTAGCTCATTTGTGACTCATTTTCCTCCACTATCCTCCTAGAGCAGCAGCCTCTAAGCCACACTGCCCAGGGCTGCAGACCTGTAGCTTGACCTTCAAAGGTCAATAGAAGGTTCCCTCCTTGCTGGCCCACAGGGCCAAGGGGCCCTATCCCAACCTTAGCCAAGATGTGTCCACACTTCTCCCACGAAGTCCCTCTGGATAAGCCTGATCGATACCTTTGGCTATTTCTCCAGGAACGAGAATTCAGCAAAGGCTTCTTTACTAGGGAAGCTTTTCCAATCTGATTACCATTATTATTTGTGGCCTGTTGGTTCCCATGTTGACTTCCTGTGCTCGGCAGGGTTGCTGCAGTTTCTTTGCTCTTGGAGTTGATTAACTCCAGTATCTTCTATGACGGAGACAGGTATTTATATAGCAGCGTGGCTATCTTTGCCTCTGGTCTCCCTTAATTGAACTCCGCTTCCCCAGAAGCCCTGATTTAATAATAAGTGAGGAAGCCTATCTAAATAAAAAGGCCCAGGTACATGGGTTAACAGATATAAGGGAAGGACGTAAGGAACATGTCAGAGACTGGGTAGTATGTCTTCCCATGTAGTCTTCCCCCTTCAGTATCCATGGAAGTTTCCAAAGGCTTGTTGTGCCAGCCTGAAGAAACAAGAATCACCAGGTATCATTGAGAGATTGTGCTTGGCTGCGCGCAAGGGAAAGCTCACGCAACAGGGACTTAAGCACAAAGATTTATTGCTCTCACCTGACAGAGATCCTGAGGGAGGCAGTCACGGGCTGGTACAGCTGTGCCACAAATTCATCAATCCCTCCGCGCAACCTCTGTCCTTCTGTCCCACTCTCCTTAGCACATGAAGTTTGTCCTCACGGTGGCGAGATGGCGGCGCCCACACTTGCAGGCATTGCAACTGCATTCCAGGAAGGAAGGGGAGGCCAGGGAAAAGGCAAAAACCTTTCTGAGATCTGTCTCTCTCTCTCTCTCTCTCTCTCTCTCTCTCTCTCTCTCTCTAAGTTAAGAAAACAATCGTTTTTCAGGAAGGCTTACCCAACAGATGTCCACTTTTGACTGGCCAGAACTCTGTTCTATTGGACACCCCAAATAGAAGGGACCCTGGGAAATCAGGATCTTCTTGGCTGAATGCACGGCTGCCCTGAACAAACCTGGGGTGGTGTTGGTGAGGAAGAAGGGAAGGGGAGATGCTGGGAAACTGGCAATGGCTACCATCCTCGTCTACTGAGTCCCCACGAGGGGGACGGATTTTCTTTGCAAGGGAGGCTGAAGGGAGGGGATGGTATCCCTGTTTGACAGTGAGACAGGCATGCGCAGGGAAGTCATGTAGTCCACCTCAGCTCACACGGTGGGTAGACAACAGTGCAAGGTTGGGATTCGAAGCCTGCGTTGTCTTTCCTGCCAGCACCAGCGCGCTGGCCACGGGGCTTGAAGACTCAATTTGTAGCCACGTGGTGGGACTCTGATGACCAAGATTTTGCCCAGTTGAAAAACTGGGGGTGGAAATCTCAGAAGACGCTCTTGCCCCACCAGCCTGCCTGTGCCGTTTGCCTGGTTCCCAGCCACATGCTCATAAGCATACATGTGGGTTTCATTTCCCCCAGAGCTTGCCCAAGTAAGCCCTCAAAGCCACCTTGCTTGTCCCCTCTGCCCCTCCCCTCCAGCCCCCAACCCCCCGGGCTCACACACAAAGCTGACCCATTCACATAGGAGACACCCCAGGCTGTGCAATTAGGCTGGAAGCAAACACAGACCCTGCCTCCCAAGGTGACCCCTACCATTTCGAAATGAGACATCATTAATTGCAGGCCCCATTGATTCCTTACAGCCGGCTGGACTGCTCGCCTGTAGCATCACCTGTCTCAGCAGAGGGAGCTGGACATTCTTGGCAGGTAATCTGCAGGGCCCCACAGCAAATATCTGGAATCGGGACTATTCAGGCCTGAACAATAGAGCGGCTCCTCATTGTTACACCCATTGTCCCTTCACAAAGAGGAGCGGGCAGGTTCAATCTATTTTAGCTGAGAAGCCTCTACAGAAACCCTTGCTACCGAGCATTTGATACTGATCACAGAGTCACATCAGGGAACAGTCGCTGAAAGGCGAAAGTCATTTTCATTGTTGAACTTGAGAGGCGACAACGTCTCATCTGCTCCAGCTCCCCAGGACTTAGGCCTCTAAGGGGAAGTGAGGATTTTGTTTTGTTTTGTGTTTAATGCCACTCAACCAGAGTGAGTTTCTAAAGGGGGCAGTGGTATGGGATGGTCAAGGGAAATTAAAAAAAAAAGAAGTATTACACAATGTTACATTCAGGCAGCACACGTGAACGCTGGAGCCGTTCAAGTTTAAAAACCCGCTTCCAGGGAAATCAAGTTCGAGAGGGCGAATTAGAACAAAGCGCGGCCGCTTGTGAGAGGGCGGTGCCTAGACGGTACCATTTGGAACAACAAATCCAGGGGAGGAAAATGGACTGGATTCTGCCCTGGACGTGCCTCTCGCATCGGCCCAGCAGCAGAAGCACCACTAGTTCACGTCACCCTCTTCCTGCAAAGGGTGAGCCCAGTGGAATGGTCCTTTGGAGACTTCTGTAATGTCCAATGTGGGCGAGGGCTGGGAGGCGATGGGGGGATAGAACTTGTGAGAAAGCAGAGCATTAGGTAAGGCTTGAGGTAACGATGGCTCTTCGAGATCGTCACCTGGCTCTCCACCAACTTGAGAGGGCCAGGTTAGTCAGACGCTCCCAGGGCCCGCAGCTCTTGGAAGTGGGGTTTAGACCACGCAGTCTATAGCAACCTGAAAGGTGTTCTCCCGTAGGAGGCTTGCTGTCCTCTTTGCAGGATTTTGCATAATGCTCCGTATGCTTACCTCACGTCTTTCCCGAAAACGGTTTCAAACATCTCTTCTTGGCCCCGCTAAGGTCCTTGAGACCTAGGAGCAGGGAGAGTGTCACCAAAAGAATTGATCTTCTCCATGGAAGGCCCACTGAATGTCCTCTTTGCCTCCCCATTACTTTACCCTTTGACACAAGCTAAGCAGTAACATTCTGGTTAATTCCACCAAATTCTCAAGACAGCCTTCAGGATTTGGAGTCAGGCTGACACATATTGGCTCTGAGACCTTTGGGCCCTATTTCCCAATCTGTAAAATAAGGGCACTCATACAGGGGCCTATGTCATAGGGCCACCCTGAGGATGACATGAGATGGCATACATCAGGCCCCATAGCTGTCACTGTGGAAATCACGCCACAAAGGGTGTGGCTTTCCTCCCTGTCACTGCTGACCTGACTGGTGGGATGCGTCCTTTCCGTGCTGTGTGGAGATGGATCTGGACCCAGTCCTGAAAGCTTGGCGATGGGGACATAGGCACACTGCCACTTGGCTGGCATTGGCCATCTCAGCCACCACTTCAGGTGGTGGGAAGAGGAGGCGGTCTTTGGCTGCGAATTAGCTGAACACACACACCTGAACGGGCACCCTGGGGCTCTTTGTGGGGCTCCAACATTCAGACTTCAGCCTTTATGTTTCATTTCGATACCATGGCTTCAAGATCTAATAATAACAGACACCGGGTACCAAGACAAATACTTAACACTCTTTCCAAACATCATTTCATCCTCACAACTGTCCCGTATGACATCAGTATTATTATTTCTTTTTACAAGTGAAGAAACTGAGACTCTGGGCAGTTAAGTCAAAGCTGACACAATGAGGCGTGTGTGTGTCTATGTGAGGAGCCGCCCCTGGGGTTGTGAGGTGCGTAGCAGTAATGCAAGCCGCAGGCAGGCAGCATTTGTTTGGCATTTACCATATGCCCGGTGCTGTCACATGAGTTCATCTTTAACCTTCACAACCATCCCATGCAAAATCTCAGGGACCACACAGAGTCCCTCAGCTCACTTGCCCAAGGCCAACAGCTAATAAATGGGGAGACTTCCAGAATCCCTGCCATAACTCCCTGCACTGTGCCTTGATAGCATTTCTTATCATTGTGATGAATTCATTGCGCATCCCATCCCCACCTGGGTGCAAGTCCTCTGATGGCAGAGCAGTCATTCTCACACCCCCAGGACACAGCACAACACCTGGCTCATAGTAGGTGCTGAATAAATATTTATTGAGAGTGATGAATCAAAGAACGAAGAGGGAAGACAAGTACCAGGGAGAGTTTTAATAACCAAATCTGTCTACTATTTCACACCAAATGCTGGTGCAAGCATTCGGGGGAGTGAGGAGGGAGGGGCGGAAACCTAAACGCTGGCATCAGTGCCAGACCATGCAGAATCAAGTCCCCAGAACGTTCGAACTAACTTTTGTGAGGATGTACTTTCTAAAACACTACACAGTTCCTTGGCCTCCACACAACATTCGTTTCTCAGACAAACTTCGACAATCCAGTCCAACATCCGAAGTGGCCACTGGCCAACAGGCACTTGAGTTCAATGCTAATTGTGTTGAAACAGCTGAAGTGTTCGCCATGGAGAGGCAGGCCTTCTGCTCTGGGTCTCTGCTCTCCCCTCTCGGGCTGAGAACGACAGCATCCCGGCTGGGACGCCTAAGCCTCCTGAACACCAGGGAAGAAGTGCTTCTGACCGGACTCCTAGGCCCCCCAGCTCCCTGAGAGGCAGCCCCTGGGTGGATCCGGAACATTCCAAAATGCTGCCACCTTGTGGCACCTTCAGGATGGAGCAAGATGTTCCCTGGCCACCTCCTCCAACAAACCAGCATCTGAAAGTTTCCCCCGAATTTCACATTTCCCTTTTTCCTCATCTTATTCCATCTTGACAACCCTTTCCCTGCTCCAGAGAGGCAACAAAGTCATGCTTGAATATCATTTGGGAAGTTGGAATTTTTCTTCCTGGGAAGAGTGAAATCAGAATGCACTTTGGAATCCTCAGCAATGTTTTTGAATTCTTTGTTTAGGAGAAAACACTTCACTGACAGCCCATGAGGAGAGTCCCCAGTGTGCCCACTGTCCTCCTGGGCCCAGCTTAGCGTGCACACTGTGAAGACTGGACATGTCATCGCCAGCTCCGTCTACCAGAGCTGCTTCTCCTCACAGCTCTGTCCAGGACCCCCAGGAGGCCCTGGGTAGTTCCCTCCCCCTCTGAAAGCACACTCATGAGCACGCTCGAACATTCCCACTGACAGTTTCAGCCTGAGCTGAGAGGGTTTGTTGATTGGGGACCTCAGAGAACAGCCCCTGAGAACTCCAGGTACAAAAGCCACTTGCCCATTCCAAGGCGATGACATTGAGACAGTCTCTCATCCCTCCCATACTCCTGTGGCATCCTGGGCTCTTCATAGAAGGATCTCACTTGAAACACAGAAGGAAAGCCTCAACTAGGTGCTCTAAGGCTGATTTCTAGAAGGTGTTGCTCCAAATACAGCTGCATAGATTGTGCACGTTTGCATCGCAAAGCACTGAGCTGCCAGCGCCACCAACCTGCCCTGGTTGGATTATCTGCTTCGGGGCCAGCCTTGGGCAAAACTGTCAAGGGGAAAATAATGATCTTTGGCACCTTCCAGCTCTCCTGGAAGTCATCAGCTCTGTAGAGGGCAAGCCCTCAAGGGGAGGGGAGGGGACACAGGACAGGTAAGTTTTGACAGAAAAGAGAGCTGGGTACACAATCTAGGAAGCTTCCTGAAAGCGGGTGGAGGCCTGCTGAGCACTGAATGGAATGGTGAGAATCGGAGTGGTTACAGGCCTTCGGCTGCACCCTCCCTCCCTCCTGGGACAGCGAGAAGCCGCAGGGTGTAGGCATCACGCACCTGGACTTTCAGGTTTGAATACGTGAGTTCAAGTCCCTGCTCCCCAACCTGGTAGGCTTCTGTCGCTGGAGAGGTTCCTTAACTTCTCTGTGTCTCAATACCCTCGACTATAAGATGGAGGCAAGTAAAATTATAACCACAGAGGGTTTTTTCAGGATTTTAAAAATCATTGAAACGGTATTGGTATATTATAATTGTAAACCAAATTTCAGTGAGATGTTACGTATATCCGGAAGCACCCATGTGCTTCCGCACCCACGCCTGGGCTAGGTGTCAGAGGTTCCAAGACGAAGCACCCATCCTGCCTCGTACAAAATGCTGAGGGATCAGAGTTGCAGGCACGCTGGAGCTGCAGTCTAATGAGACCTTCAGGACAACAGTCTGCAGGGCGAGGAAAGGTTTTGTAGCGGGTGTGGTGGAGGGGACTGGGACCTACCGTGTGGGGGCCATAGGCAACAGTGCTGCTTGCCACGTGGGTTTGTACTTCCTTTTCCTCTTGTCCTTGTAGTTGGCTGGAGCCTTGTGATTAGTTCCCTCCAATGAGCGTGCGCAGAAACGTCACGTGACTCCTGGGCCAGCATGCTAGACCCTCCGAGGCTCTCGCGCGCGTTATGGCACAGTGGCCCATATTATTTGAAACGATGGCTGTTCCATCAGCCTATGTCCCTCCAACCCATGAGGACTTGTAGGATGAGTGACAAGTAACGCTTGGTATTTTAAATCTCTGCAATTTGGGGGTTGTTTGTTACTGTTGCACGGCTTAACCTGTCCCTTAACTGATACGACGGGCATGACTGGATGAATAACTCTGGTTATCAGGAAAGCAGGTGTGACTTCGAACGACTCACTTCTTTCCTCTGAGCTTCATTTTTCTTTCAATGTGACAACTTTGTCCTTAAGGCTGGTCTGCTAAGAGTCCAGACTCAAGAGAAGGAGCAGAATCCTTTAGGCTTGTGTAACACCCACTAGTTTACAGAGTGGCCCAAACAGACCACACTGTTTGCTCCTCGCCTTAGGGCAGCTGATTTTATACTTGCTGAAGACGGAGGAGGCTGTCGCTTCCGTGTTCTGGTTTCCCGTCCCCCTCCCCTCCCCCTCCCCCATGGCTGGCACAGTGACTTACACCTTCTCTGTCTCTGGTTTTCATCTCTGGATGTTCATCAGAATGTCTGGCGGAGTTGTTTTTATTTTTACCTTTTTAAGAACTAAAAACATGCTTACGTATTTCAAAACAAATTCTGGGCCATGCCACCATCTTGGTTTAGATACACCCAGGGTCCCAAATGTACAATGACAGCCTTCCACAGAGAAAGCAGATGATGGCCGTGATGGCCCTGCGCAGGATAAAATTCCTCAGGTGTCTTCAGAAAATGAAAGAAAGATGCAATTGCCCCCGAAAGAGTTCC
Source organism: Lyroderma lyra (assembly GCA_004026885.1). Taxonomy (NCBI): domain Eukaryota; kingdom Metazoa; phylum Chordata; class Mammalia; order Chiroptera; family Megadermatidae; genus Lyroderma; species Lyroderma lyra. The sequence continues at coordinate 215,679 of PVJL010000939.1, forward strand.
AGTGATGAAAGGAAGCTTCACGACCACTAGTTCACCATTTTCAGGTTATACATGAGAAAAAGGAGACTGCAAAAGATCTAATGACTTGCCCCGATGACACAGAAAGGACGTAAGTACTAGTGTACTTTAGAGATATTGCGGGTTTGGCTCCAGACCACCACAACAAAGCGAGTCGCAATCTTTTTGCTGGTAGAGTCTTGCCTGAAATTTGCAAACAAAACTGCAACATCTGGGAGCACAATAAAGAGAAACTACAAAACAAGGCACACCTGTTTTGGAAGCAGACAGACAAAATCCTCAGCCCCCCAGATTTTCTAGTGTTCTTTTGCAAAATGAGAGCTGGCAGGGCCTTATGGGGATCCTGATTCAGGGTGTCTGGGATGAGGCCTGGGACTCTGTTCTCAAAAGGCTCCTGGTGATCCCAGGGAGCAGTGAAGGTTGGGCATCCTGCAGGGGCATGCAGTAGGGGCTGTGACACTGTTGGACAGCAGAGTCCATTCTTCCAGCTGGGCTGAGCTGGAGCAGGCACATGGGACCTAGGGAGGAAGGTACAGGCTGCTTCTGAGAGCACAAGGAGATGTGGTCTTTGTCCTGCAGGAAGCCTAGCAGCGAGGAGGTTTGCTGGGTGCCCGCTGACTCAGCAGGTATGGGGCCGAGTCACACATTTGTATGTTATGGGTGAACTGCCTTCACCTGTCCCTGTGCGTTGGCCAGGCCTAGAGTAATTGGATGATAAAAAATTGATTGTGTCCCCATTATATTGATGGAGGCACGGAGGCTCACAGGGAATTCGGTGGCGTGGTCAGGGTGTTAGGACTGGTAAAAGGCAGAGTTCGAGCCAGGCTTTCTTTGTTTTCTACACGGCTGTAACAATTTACTTCTAATGTGGTGGCTTAAATCAACACGGACTTAGTATCTTCCAGGACTTGGACCACGGGGCTCAGTGGGCTAAAATCAAGGTGTCAGCAGGACTGCCTCCCTTCTGCAGATTCTAGGGCAGAATCCATTTCCTGGCCTTTTCCATCTTCTGGAGACGGCTGCATTCCTTGGCTCATGGCTCCTTCCTCGGTCTCCAAAGCCAGCAGCACTGTGGCTCTCTGACATATCTCATCAGCACATCTCTCTACCCACAGCCAGGAGAGGTCCTCCACATTGAAGGACTCCTGCGATTAGATTGCACTTGCCTCAATAATCTCTCATCTCAAGGTCCTTAACCTTAATCACATCTGCAAAGTCCCTTCGGCCAAGTCGCAGGTTCTGAGGGATTAGGTTGTGGACATCTTTGGGGTCATTATTCTGCCTACCACAAGGTGTCCATTCTTTTGGCTCCCAATTCAGAGCCCTGGGCCATACACCAGGCTCTGCACCCACTCTTCTCCCCTCCACCCCCTCTCAGGCTCCTCTTGAACACAGGGAGTGACTTCACCTCAGGCTACATCTGCTTGCAAACTGCTTGCACAGTTGTTACCCAAAACTATCATTTGATTCAGAAATTACATGCAGGACTAATTGTTGCTTGAGGCTACTTGTGAAATGGGGATGGTTTGTAGCCAAAAACAAAACAAAACAAAACAAAACAAAAACCTAGAACTAGGCTTCAAGGCATGAAATGTATTGTTCTGGGAAGGGACAGCACACACACACACACACACACACACACACATGCACACACAGACACCATTTGAGACCAATACTATGCCTCCCTCCCAGAAGCCACAAAATACTCCTAATGCTAAGGAAATGGTGAAAACCACCTTAAAAAAATTTTAATGCAACAATAAAATGGAAGCAGAAAGGCAAAGCAAAGAAGACTGTGGACTTAGTCTAGGACACTGCTGGTTCAAAAATTAGAAAGCTCTTGAGCAAGCCATCACCTCTCTCTGGACATCAGCTTCCACATCTCGCAAAGGAGAAGGTGACAGCCTACCTGTAGGCACCTCCCATGGTAGGAGCTACAGGATATAGTTGACCCTTGAACAACAAAGGTTTGAACTATGTGGGTCCACATACAGGCAGATTTTTTTTCAGTAAATGTGTGCTATACTGTAAATGTATTATTTTCTCTTCCTTATAGTTTTCTTAATATTTTATTTTCTCTGGCTTACTTTATTGTAAGAATGCAGTATATAATACATACAAAATATTTGTTAATCAACCATTTATATTACCCATCAATGGTAGGCTATTAGTAGTTAAGTTTTGGAGGAGTAAAAATTGATGTGGATTTTTTACTGTTCAGGGGGTCAGCTCCCCTACCCCTTCGTTGTTCAAGTGTAATTTGCTCATTACTGAAATGCATGTCTGCTCTCAGAGCTCCTGGGAGAGCTAACTGCATTTTGCCTCCTCCCAGGAAACTTTTAAACATTCTTTTCTAATTACACCCCTCCATGAAATTTTAATACCACAGACATATTCCATATCTGTTTCTGTACTGTGTATATATCTGTGTTTTAGACACAAAAGTAATATTTTCACACACACACACACACACACACACACTGAAGAACCAATTATTGCCTTGTTGGGGGCAATGTCACCCACATTGAAAATGTATGTGTACAAAGAAACAGAGATAAGAATTACTGCAGAATTCTCATCAAAATGATGCAAGTCAAAAAGATAATAAAACAGAATACTATGCCCATCAAAATTAAGGTAAAAGGAAGACCATTTCAGACAAATAAAACTTGAAAGAAAGACTTACCTGCAGAAATGCATTACAAGAAGCTTGTATAATATCTACATAAAAGAATAAAGAATGCCAGATATTATAAATTTGGGGGTAGATGAAAATTTTTTTCTAATTTAAAATTTTTTCTTACAAAATATTTGACTTTTTAAAGCAAAAGAATAATTTGTTGAGAAATTTACTACATGTAAAAGTAAAATGTAGAATTAAAATAGTACAAAGGATGGGAGTGGGGAAATGTACTCATAAGGTTCTTATGTAAAGTGGTATAATATTGTTAAAAGGTAAACTGGTGTAGGTTAAATGTATAAATGGTAAACTCTAGAGCAACCACAAAAGAGTCCAAGAACTATAGTTAATAAGTTATTGGTGGAGATTAAATGTAATGTGAAATATTACTTAACTGATCCATAAGAACACAAGAAAGGAGGTGTGGGGTGGGGGATAAATAACAGATGGGATGAAAAAAAATAACAAAGCAGTATATTTAAACCCAACCAGATTGTTAATTATACACATATAAATGGTCTAAGCACACCAATTAAAAGACAAAGATTGTCAGATTGGATCCAATTATGTATTGTTTCTAGGGAAATAAAGAATATTTTTAACTTTGTGAAAATTAAAACAAAACAAATTAAAATTTGTGGGATGCAGCTAAAGCACCTTTTAGAGAAAGATTTATAGCCTTAAATGCCCATATAAGAAAACTAAAATTAGTGATTTTACCTTTCATTATCATGATCTTAAATTTCACTATAAGAAGTTAGAAAAATAAGAGAAAGATAAACCTAAAATTAGTAGAAGAAAGAAAATAATAAATACAAGAATGCAAATCAGAGAAATAAAAAACAAACAAAAATTTTTTAAAAAATCAGTGAAGCCAAAAGCTGGTTTCTTGAAAATGTCAATAAAACTGTTAAATTTCTATTTAGAGTGGTCAAAAAAAACAGAGAAGACAGAAACAATCAATACCAGTTATGGATGAGGAGACATCACTGTGGACCCTAAATAGTATGAGCATGTTATAAAATAAATTTAATAACCTATATGAAATGAAAAAAATACCCAAAAGACCTAAATTATAAAAGCTAAAACTAAAACTCAAGAAATAGAAAATCTGAATATCCTAAATCATTTTTAAAAATAAATTTGTAATGGAAAAGCTTCCCACAAAAAAAAAAAGTCCTGGCCCAGATGGTTTTACTGGGAAAGTTTATCAAACATTTAAGGAAGAAGTAATATCAATCCTAACCAAATTGTTTCAGAAACTAGAGTAAGGAGAAACACTTCCCAACTCATCTTATGAGGCTGGTATTACCTGAATATTAAAAGAAGGGAGGAAAAAGACATTATAAGAAAGGAAAAATTACAAACCAATAGCCTCCATTAAAATAGATGCAAAAACCATTAACCAGATATTTGTAAAAGTAAGACAATAATGTATAAAATGAGTAATACACTGTGACCAATAAAGGTTTATCTCAGGAATGCAAGGGTAGTTTAACTGTCAAAAATCAATAAACACAATTCATCTTATTAATAAAACAAAGGAGAAATTTTATAGATCATCTCAATAGACACAGAAAAGAGTTTTGATAAAATTCAGTAGTCACTTGTGATAACTCTCAACATTAGAAATAGGAAAGAACTTCCTTACATTGATAAAGGTCATCTACAAGAAATACCTACAGCTAGCATCATACTTATTGGTAAAAGATGAAAATTTCTTTCTTAAGATTGGAAAAAGGCAATGCTATCTGCTCTTACAATGTCTGTTTAGTATTGTTCTAAAGGTCCTAGCCATTGCAATAATACAGGAAAGAAAATTTTAAAATTGAAGGCATACGAGTACAGATTAAAAAGAAAGACGTGAAATTCTCTTTATTGGGAGAATTTATTTGATTGTCTTATCTATATAGAAAATCCTGAGAGTCCGTGAACACAAAACTTGTAAAAAATCAATAAATTCTACAATTACTATGGGTACATCTTATCTTCTATAAATCTATAGATCTTATCATCTATAAATTTTTGTGTCAATAAAGTTGGGGTTCAAAAAGTAGTTTTAAAAGATCATTGGATTTCCACCTACACCAGTGATAATTGACTAGAAAAATATAGTCAAACTCATGTCACAATTCATAATAGTCTACCACCACCCTTCATCCCCAGTATCTCATGATTAAACTAAAAATAAACAAAATCTGTACAGAGAAAAAAATTAAATTAAATAAACCTAAATAAATGGAGACATAGAACATGTTTATGAATAGAGTGATTTAAATGCAATCTACCCCACATTAATTCTATATATTCTATGCAACTAATTCTAATAAAATTTCTATTTTTCTGTTATTCAGAAAAATAAAGGTACACAAATACCCAAGATAATTTTGAAAAATAAAAAAGGACAAAGAAAGAAAACTTTGTCCTATTAGATATTGAGACATTCTACAAAGACGTGATAATAAAGATAGTGGGGTACAAGTATAGGAATAGACACATGCAATAATCAAAAGAATTCAGAAGGAGATCCATGATCTATGATAAATAGGCACCAGGATTCAGTGAAGGAAAAAAAGAAATTATTTAGCAGATTCTGTTAGGGTAACTGGGTCCCTGAATAAAGGTGAATAAAGTTGTGGCTCTAATTCAAACCGCATTCAAATATGAACTCCAAAAAAAAAAAAAAACAAAAAAAAACAACAAAACAAACTAAATATGAAAGAAAAATGCTACATATTCAATAGAGAAATGTGTAAAAGAATATCCTTTTGGCCTTAGGGTGGTTAGGATTTCTTTAATAAGACACCAAAAGCATAAATCACATGGCAAAACTCAGTAAAGTTGACAACATCAAAATTAAAAATATCTGTTCAAACATGGCTACTAGAGGCATAGTTAACTGAAGAGTGCTAGATTGAGATGAGGTCATTAACATTATCTGAAACAAGCAAAGGAATAGACTTTAGAGCATAAGATATGACAAATTAACAAAAGAAAAATAGGAAATCCAATGGGGAACTATGAATAGTTCCTAGAAGGGGGAAGCTAAATGGCTGTTTATGTAGAACTGTTTAACATCATTAGTAATTAGAAAGATGCAAATTAAAATAGCAATGGCACACTGATTGGCAAAAAATGTGAGAAGTCAGAAAGAAAAGACAAAATGCTAGTGACGATGTGGTGAATCGGGAACCTTCCAATCGGCTCTGTGCCAGCAGTCAGCACTAAGTGAGCACCCTTCTCCAGAGACACAAGGACCCAACATCCTCAGTGAGCTCTTGGGGCTGCTGGCTGGGTGCTTGGGCACGAATGGCATGGAGCCATTTCAAGACACTCAAGGTGAAGTTGTAAATGAGCAACCAGGTCACCTCCAAGGCCTGCCTGGACGCAGGCCAACGAGACCAAGATGGCATTCAGGACCTGGCACTTACTTGTCCAGGCCGAACGCGGAAATAAAGGGGAGGGGACGACATCTTTCCAGCTAGGAATCCACGACAGAGAGCGAAAGAAGAAGAGCCCAGTGTTGGGGCATTGGAACTAACACCTACCCCTTGCCCCCAGCATCGCACAGCTTCTCATTCTTCCAAGGAGGGAAAGAAGGTGGAAGGTCCTTCAGTCTGGCTCCTCTGATGCTACTGACATGCTCTGGAACCCCGTGGAGGGGCCCTCTGTGCCTCCGAGTCCTCATCCACACCACGCCAGGGGCTCTGCTCCTACTTCCCAGAGCAGGTCATGTAAAGCAACGGCCTGTAATTCCAGAGTGCAAGTGGTGGGCTGGACCATCAGGAAGAGTGTGCTGGGCTGCTTTGAGGTTTGACCTATTTATTTTTTTTACCAAGAGCTTTTTTGGAAACGCTTTGTTAAGGTTTTTCTTTCCTTCTTCCTTTCTTCCCTCTGACTTTGACGTCAGCACAAGGGCCTGCGTGGGCAGAATTTGGGCGTTCAGAAACACAGCAGAGCAACGAGTTCATTCCCGGTCCCTTTCCTCTCTCGTCCTTGGTCTCTGCAAGGGTGCCACTGAACCCCAAGGAAGAAGGACAAGGCTCCTCACCTGTGTCCCCTGCAGGTTTCAGTTTCTGGTCTGTGGGCTCAGCAGCCCAGGACTGGGGTCCCAAGCAGAGACCTCAGGTCCCAAGGTTTGTCCTGGGCCATCTAGGCCTAAGGCTTAGTCACACTTCTCCCATTTAGGACTCCAAAAATAGAACTTTTGGTCTGCAAAGTGGGTCGCCCAGAGAACATTCGGGAGGCAGAATAGACTTAGCTATGCAATCAGATTCTGGCTTCACAGATCCCAACATTTTCCATATGCTGGTTACAAGTGTCTCAGAATTTGCCATTAGAACTCAAAACGAACAAGGAGAACTGAAGCCTAGCCACAGGTATCCCATTAAACCCTGCCAGTCATGAATACCTCGGTGCAATGAGACCCTCAGAGCCTTTCCTGGGAGTAGAGGGTGAGAAAAAGATTCTAGAGCCCTCCAGGAGCCTGCCACGTAAGAAACTGCTCAGAACTCCTAAGCGGGAAGGGGACACAGGCAAGGAGAAGGTGCCAGAGACAAATCCCACCCACTCCCGCTGGCCCTCGTTGGGACTGGCCTGCCCGAGGCCTATCCCGCCGGTCAGGGATGCTGGCCCCGCCCCGGTCCCTGCCCAGGCTGGTACCCGGCGGTCAGACCCACCTGGATCTCCATCCCGGGCTCTGCACTCCCTGCCTCTTTCTCCTTCTTAGATCTCTCCATCCTCCTTCCTTTTTTATTTTACCCTCTCACTGTTTTCTCTTCTTCTTTCTCCTTCTCGGTGTTTGTCTGTCACACACATTTTTGTCTTCTTTCCTTTCGCCTCGTCTGTCACATTGTCTCTTCGACTTTCTCTCGTCCTCTTCTACGTCATTGTCATTCTCTCTAACTTACCCTTCCCGAGAGCCCTCAGCCTGTCTCCCTCCACTTCCCCAAGTCTTTTTTTTTTAAATCTCCTTCAACAAGTTCTTCATGTGAACGCTGCACGTTGGACAGGCCTGCCCACTCTTTCTGTCTCTCCCTTCTCTCCCCCTTTCCTAGTTCCTTCCCTTGTACCCCTCTCCTCGCTCCTCCCCATCGCTCCTCTCCCCCCACTCTTCTTTTCGGCTGCGTGAACATCTCAATTGCGCCCCGTCGGCAGATGCTTGCCGGTCTGATATTTCATACTAGGTGCGTCTGCTTTAAGTATTCTACTGAAAAATGAAACCCATCTGCCCCAAACTGAAAACAGCCTCTCCCCCACCAGGAACAATAAATATTGATGACTTGAGGCATGATTGGCTTTAGGATGTTTGATGACAACTGGTATCAGTTACAGAACTTACATCATTTAATAAAAAAAATTTTTTTAAAGGAAAAGAAAAGCCCTCGCTGGGATGTTGCACGTCAACAGACATTATTACATGTCGAAAGAAATACATTTCTTCAAGAGCCTGAAATCTAAGTAACGTGAGGGTGCCGGGCAGAGGCAGGGTAGGGGAAGTTTGGAGAGCTTTTACGTGGAGTTAGGAATATTGTTTCTTTTTGTGTCCACCCTAATTTGTGCCAGCTGAGTCTTCCTGGAGCCTTACTGTAGCCACTGCCACAAAGCCTTTCTGAAGAAATCCTCTTCCTTTCCGGACTTGAAAAGCTGATCCCATTTGACGTCTCTCCCCGTCCCCCATGTGACCCAGTGGGAAAACGGGACGGGCTGCAGGACAGGAGAGCAGGGCGCTGAAGGGGAGCTGAGAACACTGGTGCGTCTCTTCATTTTTATCGTCAGCACAAAATCAGGACTGTCTGGCTCTGAAGTCAGAAGCAAATAAACCAAGATCTGGTCTGTGAGCCTACTGTGCTACTATTTATACCCCGATAAGTTAAATACAAAAAGTCTTAGGAAAGGGGTGGCTGCCAACCTTTCTATTTGGGGTCCATTTGGGCATAAAAAATAGAAGGGTGGAAACATTTACTGCTATTTTTAATGCATTTATATGCTTTACAGAGCTGGATTCTGACTACCTAAGATACTTCTGGAGACTCATTTGGGTATATTTAGAAGGATCATAAATTCTTGTGGTCTTGAGGGTGGTTTGGTGAATTAAGTCCCTAAAGATTTTTTTTTTTAATTGAAAAGCTTAACATGGCTTCTTTAAGTTCCTGACCGACCTCTCTTTTACCCCCATGAGATTATGCTGTAGGAGATCAGACTCTTTTTTACTCACTGAAGTTGCTGTGGTCTTCCAAAGAAGGTTCTGGAAAAAGAGAACAGAACTGCAGGAATGTCTCTCTGAGAGGGTTATTGTGGAGGTCCCAGAGATATGCGTGTGGAAGTGGTTTGAAAATGGAGGGGGGGGGGGGCTGAGAGGTGTCACTTGCAGAGAAGTGGCATGTCACGGGAAGATGACTGGACTCTGGACAGTTAAGTTAGGGTCTTTGGGCAAGTCAGGTGCCCTTCGGGAGCCCTTTACTGGTATTAGCCATGAAGTTTCTGAGTGTTTCATAAACTAGGAAGTGCTGCATTCTTCCATTCAGAAATGCTTTGGAAGGCTGACCGTGGGAGACAAGCTGCTAGGAGCAGGAGCTGGAGATAGAAGTTGTCAGAGAAGCAGTTCTGAGGAGCAGGGGGAACCTGGAGCCACCCCCAGGCCGTGGAGGGATTTCAGCAAAGGTGGAAGACTGTGGGAAGAAGAAGTTCCAAAGAAAAGCTGAACTGGGCCTCAACTGTCCAAGATGCGGTGGGTCGGAATGTGGACACTGAGGAGTTGGGAGGTTGTCCTTGCGGGTTGACGAGTTGTCCAAGGCTGATAGACGCATAACGATGGTGCTGAAAGGAAAGAATGACACAGAATTTGGATAAAGGAGGGATGTGGAGGCTGGAAGGATGAGTTGCAAGACCTTGGATGAGGCAAATGGTGAGCAAAATGCAAGGTTTGTGCTGATTGGTACAGATGCAGCTGTTGTGTTCACATTTACAACATTTGCCCTGTTTTCTCTTTGTGTGGTTAAGGTTGAAATGAAACTGGAATGCTTGGAAGGTCCATGTCCAGGTTCGGACAGGCCCTCTCTACCCAGCCCATTGCCTGAATGATCATAATCACCCAAGTTACGGGCAGCGGGGTGCAGACATTGGCTGGGTTCTCCCAGAAATGACTTTCTTGTGATTTGTCCAGCAATTTCTTCCCTCAGCCAAACCAGAAAAACCACTGAACCTGAGGTATTTGGCGTGGGTGATGGTGATCCGAATTCTTTAAAGGTAAATGGCTATAAAATAAAAATGGCTCCCTTACAATTCACTTAGTCCTTGGTATGTGTGTGCACACGCATGCAGGGCGGTGGGGTGTGTGTGTGTGTGTGTGTGTGTGTGTCCAAGAGGCTCTTTTTGCAAATGAACTTTCCCTAACTAATTAAGAGCAAGTACAAATAGATGGGAAGGGTCTGTTTTATAACAGAAACGGGCTCTTCACAACAAACCATTAAATCAAAAAAAAAGTCACTGTCTCCCTCTCCCCTCCTTTTGGAAGTGGTCCCTTTAAGAGAGGTAGGCAAGCTGGAGTTGTTTACCTCCAAGGAATTTAAGAGAACCAACATGTTTTCCTTTCCTGGTTGCATCTGCAGTGGAATTGCTTAAAATATTTCACTTCTTGAAGTAACCTTGGTTTGTTACGGTGGATTTTTCTTTTGTTTTCTTTTCTATCCTTCTTGGTTTTTGTTTGTTTGTTTGTTTTGTTTTGTTTCATTTTAAGGTAGAAAAGACCAGCTCCAGGAAAAGAAAAACAAACAAACAGAAAACCCCAACAACTTCTAGTTGTCGGAATCAGAATGCATATCAGTTATGCTGGGAGACAATGAAAACATCAAAAAGCACACACAAGCCATAAAAAATTCAGGTCCTCTGAAGCAATGTGGGACACGCTTGGTTGCACTCCTCATTTGCATGTCAGTACCCACAATGCTCTGCAGGCTTCCAGATCTTTCTGAGCAGCCCCAGCATCTGTGCTCTAGGGAACAAAGTGAGAGGTAAGAGTGGGTTTGTGGGTGTGAGAGGTACTTTGGAAAAGCTAGGCGGTGTAGGGGCGAGAACTGTGCTACTGTGGTGATTAGCAGGCAGCCCTTCTTAACCACAGGCCTGGGAGCTCTACATTGCCTTTGGTTTTTGTTTTGTTTTGTTTTGTTTTCTGCCTTCCTTGTCTTCCCTTTCCCCAGACAGGCTGTGATGGTGAAGGCATGCTGCTCAGGGAAGAGAGGAGGGATGCCAACCTTTAGAAGTCCTGGCTGGCTGGGTTGCTACTGCATTTGCCTGGCGTTTGAGGTTTTTGAGCAGTGTTTTCTGATGCTGGTCCTGATCCCTAGACATGTTGACCTTTTCTACATTTGGGGTCCCATGGACAGTCCTTGCTTAGTTGATGTGAAGGACTTGGAGGTGCCACCATGATCCACTGCTGGGGACAGGCGTTTGCACTCACCCCTGCCAATGGGGCAACCTCTGACCTCACTCTTCCCACCCACACACCATGCTTTTCCCTCCAAACATTGCCCCCCAATGAGTCCAACAGAGCTGTTGCCCGGACATTCCAAATTCCAGGGATGGCTTAGGAACACAGGCCTCAAACTAAGAGTCAGAAGAGGACAGACATAAATTGGCCCCTGACTAAGACCCTCTCAGCCTCCAGGGTGGTCTTGAGTGTGTCACTTACCACCTTCCATGTCTCCTTTCCTTCCTAACCCTGTCCTGTCCTGGGAGCTATAAAGGATTGGTGACTGTTACTCCACCTGTGATTTTAGCACGGCCAACCATTCTGAAACATGACAAAATACATAAAAAATAGAAAATAAAGCTCAAACTTTGAGGCTTCTACCTGGAAGCTTTTTGTCTCGGTTTGTACCATGATTTTTGAGTCTCCTGTTTCTCCATGCTGCAAAGGAGTTCCAAGGCTAGATTTAATAGGAAGATCTGGGCAGAAGAGTGAATGTGGATACATGCAGGCTCTCAACCCACCTCCTAAAACTCAGCAATAAGAAGAAAGTCAGTCCCCACCCAGAATTCAGAAGCGGCTGCTGTGAAAACGATCCAGCCGACAGATTTGTTTGCTCTAAACCTGTGCACAGCATTGTACAGTGTGTTGAATCAATTGCCAACATTTGAAAGTCAGAAGCTTTTATAGCATCTCTTAAAACATCTGAGGATCTGGCCACCCTGGCCCTACCTGTCTTCATAGTAGCTATTGGCCAAGGTTGCACAGACAGCGCCCCCTGGTGGCCAGGAGTCTCTTCGCTCGCAGGGACTGCCGTCTCTAGTCCACCACAGTCCTCAAGTGCTTTGGTCTCAGGCCACCCACTCCACTTACAGATGTCCCTGTCTGGCTTATGCAGGCTTTTGCAGGCTTGGCCTCGGCCAGATTCATAGACTCCGAGCCCCTGGATTTTTCTGCTTTCTTATCAGGAGCACTGGCAGGGATGAGCCAGCCCTCGGGTTTGAGAGCTTTTCACAGTGGGACGAGGGGAAGAAGCCACAAGGGCCTTGACCCACAGCCTTTCCGTCCCAATCCCCAGATGTGCTCTGCATTACCAAACGTGTTTTCCACCTGCTACAGCCTGAGGAGGGACCAGCACTGGCCTCCTGCCTCGTCTTCATTCCCCTTCTCTTCGGGCGCCTCAAGTAGTCTAGGGTGAGGGGTGGGGCGCAACGTTTGGAATTAAAAAACAAAAATTCTTTCCCTGATTTGTTGTGTCTAATTTGGGCTGCGAAGGGGTTTGGGTGTCAACGACTAACCACTGTTTGGTCTGCACAGCCATCTCTGTTGAACTTGGATGACGGCAAAAGCCCAGTTTCCCCAAATAAAGTCTGAATACATTCACACATTTATTCCCATGTGCGACTGTATGGTCCTGTCTGTCTCAACACACCTCAGACTCGTCCTTGGATGGGAGCAGGCCGGGGGCGGGGAGCGCGGGGAACGGGCAGGTAACGTGACCCTCTACTTCACGAAAGAAAGAAAAATATCAGCAAGCTGACCCCATCGGATGGTGAGTGATAACGATGCTCAGAGCAAGGATGTTAGAATAAGAGCTTGGCTCACAGCTTGGTTGCTTCCTTACGACCTAAAGGATAAATAATATCACAAGAGAGAAGAATGAGAAATTAAGTAGGGAGTTGAGAAAAAGAAGTGAAAAGGTCACTTCTTAAAAAAATATATCCCTCCCCCCCCGCCCCAAATGTAATTGGGATTCTTTATCAACATCAGAGCCTTAAATGTTTAATATTCACAAGTTATGAGACAGGTATGACGACAGGTAGTGATGGCCATTACCATTTCTTCTCACTACATTCCAGTCTAAGTGCCATTATGCATTGACGCCTTTAATCTTTATAACAACTCTGTGAGGTTGATATACGTTATCTCCATTTTACAGGTAAGAAAATTGAACCTTAATATGGTTAAGTAATTTGTCCAAAGTCCCACAGGTGGGGCGGGATGGAGCTGGTGTTCCAATGGCGCCGCCCTCCAGCGTGATCTCAGCAGGGACAGCGAGACCGATGCCCCCATCACCAGCTGGTGAGAGCCAAGATCTGGCCGACAGCCTGTCCTGGTCACAGCTGGCTTGGAAACTGGCACAGTGGAGAGTTTGAGAAAAACTGAAGAAAGACAAATGGTGTGTTTAGCCCACATTCCATTGCTCAAAGTGACCCCCCACCCAGGGATGGACTGTGGGAGGATCCCTGGCTCCTCTCTGATGAAACCCCTGAGCTTTAGGGATTATCCATCTCTAGGCGAATTGATAGGATGGGCCACCGTCTGGCAGAGATCATGGTTCCTTCTCCCTGAATCCGCGTGGCTGGGCTGGGGGATGTGAGGATGCTCATTGTCTCAGGGTCCTCGGACCTGGCTGCGCTGACAAGGCCATGCCTGAACTAAGGCCTGCGGGGGTGGGGGGAGGCAGGGTCAGAACCGAGAGGAAGCCCCATCTTCCTCTGCATCATCTCTGAAGTAGGGTGGTGAGGATGGAATGGGGTCTGAGCCCCAACACATACGGCTGGAGAAGAGACGGTGAACCCTGGTTCAGACATGGGCAACTCTTTATATAGTGACTATCGGATGTGAGCAGTTGCGTATATAGGCTGGGCTGCTGAAGGCTCAGCTTTTATGCACCCTTTCCATTGACACTGAGCACCTATGAGAGAGGCATTGTGCCAGGGACTGTGGGAGGAACCAACATGAACAAGGCGGCTTCTCCGCTTCCTAGCAGCTTTCACAATTCCTCTGTTGCGAGGAAGCTCTAATGGAGACTCGAAGTTCAAGGGAAGAGAGCTGCTCATTCTAATGGGGAAGCGAGGGTCAGGGACCATGCATAGTTACATTCCATCTCCCCATGGGCCTACCATGGGCATTAAGTAAACATCTGCTGGTGAATGATTGCCTCAGTCAATAATTGAATTTTTCTTGGGGTTCTTAGGAAGATTTGTGGGAGAGGTAGAAATTTCATGTATGTTGTCTCTGTTAAAGTTAGACGTGCTGCTAGAAACAGACATCTGAATTAACAAGTGTAATAACTAATTAAAGATTTGTCTTTCTGTCATGTAACATGAAGTCTAGGTGAGAATCCCAAGGCAAGATGGCAGGTTCCTGGTCATCAGGGACCCAGCCTCCTTCAATCTTTCTGCTCTTCTATGTAAAGCTCATGAATTCCACCCCCAAGAATGCCTCATGGTAACAAGATGGCTGCTGGAACTCCATTTATCACATCCATGTTCCAGGTAGAAGGAGAAGGGGACAAGAGACAGCCTTCCCAGAAGCCTCTCATCTGCTACTTATAATAGCAAAGTGACTAGCAAATACATTCCTTTCTCCGGGCACCTGGTCAAGGTGAATAAGATCTTGCTTCTGTTGGTAAGGAAGAAGGAAAGACTGGGTCGTGGGTAGACAAGTGCAGACTTTACCTTGCAATACTCAGACTTCTTCGCGGAGAAAGAGAAGCAAAGGAACTCACCAAGGTAACTCCTGTCTCTCCTGTCCTGTGAGGTGCACAGCTTTGAGACATTCTCTGTTGTGGCCTGATGATGTGACAAATACAATGTGTGGGTGCCTGGGGCATGTAATTAGTCCCATCACTATTCAGACCCTCCTGCCAAGGGCTTGGTTAATTGCACTGCCTGCTCCTTCATTATTTTCAGCTGTTTTAAGTGCCTCTAAGAACGCTCAACCTTTATTTCTTAATGAAGCTCCTGGTGAAAAATGGAATGTGACAGGCACGTGGACAGAATGGCCCTGCAGTGGCTGGCAGAGCTGGACGTATGGGCAGGTAGATGAACAGGTAGGCAGAGCAAGTCTTCGGGAAGCGCCCAGTGTAACTCCACAGTAAACTCACTCTGGCTCACAAACCCAAACAGGCTCTCACATGGTATTTAATGACTTCCGCTAAACAGAAGACAGGAGCTGCTCGCTTTTTTCCAAGGCTACAAAAATCAAAGCTGTGTAAGACAAGCGCCAAATTTCCACTCATGTGTTTGTTCAGCTTTCTTTGCTTTCCCCACAACCTGAATAGATGCCCTTGGCTTTTCCAAGATGGCAACCCAATTGCCAGCCCTGAGCTTCTCAGGTGAGGAGGCCTCCCCTAGACACAGAGAGCTGATGGTATTTTTCAGTTTCCTTTAACCCAGGGCCAGAGAAGCTGGACTCAGGTTTCTAAAGGGGAGAGGCAGGGATGCAAAGTGGAAGCCATTGGAGTTCTCCTGCTCAGTAAAGGATCGTGGAGGCAGTGGCCCACCTCCTGGTGAAACCATCAGCGTTTACTAGGCCTGGTGGAAAGTTCCAGTCCTTGAAGGCGGGTGAGACTATTCAAAACCCCACATCTCACTCATAGTTCAATAGCTGGAAAAAAAGACATTATAAGGAGATAATAATTGTTTCATATCATTGTGTACAGACATCTGCCTTTCTAGTTTCACTATAAACTTCACAAACAAGGAATTTCTGCTTCTTGCTTCTAGCCCCTTGTCCGGGGCGTAAGTCGTACTCAGTGAGTGCTGGTTCCCAGCTCCTCTGGCTGCAAGAGCTCAGCCTTCATTTGCTAGCAAGACACGGAAAGGATCCTCCTCACCCAGTTTTTCCTCCTGGGAGCCGAGGTGCCAGAAGGAGGGATCTTGGCCTTCTTCTAAACCAGTGGTTCTCAACCCTCCTAATGCTGCGACCCTTTAATACAGTGCCTCGTGTTGTGGTGACCCCCAACCATAAAATTGTTGGTAGCTGCTCTCTACGTGTGTGACTGGTCCGCGTAAGTACATGATGTGTTTTCCGATGGTCTTAGGTGACCCCTGTGAAAGGGTCGTTCGACCCCCAAAGGGGTCACGACCCACAGGTTGAGAACCGCCGTACAGACATAACGGTACGTGCCTCTTGCACATCAGTCACACTTTGCAATTATTTTTGAAGATTAATGTTTCCTACGATGTACTTACAGAAACATGGCTGTAGGCATGGGAAGAGTCTTCGAGAACGTTCTGGCTCCTCTTCTTTTCAGTATTGTATGATTTCAGTATTCAATGTTGTCAGTTTGGTCGTCCAAGGGGAGCGCTTGGGGAGGAATTCTCTCGAGCCTGAGACCCCAGGCCGAGCTGCCAAAGACTGGAGGTAGCTCAAAACGATGGTGTCTTTGGGCCGAAACAGAAACGGATTCCTGCAAGTTTCTTCATCATGGAGTCTCCCAAAGGAGATAATGGGGGGAAGATTCTGAATCTAGTCTAGGGTAGGAACCTAGGAATCTGCCATTAAATAATAATTGCAGTGAAGGTCCCCAGGTGATTCTGCCGCTCAGCCAAGTATCTGCTTCGCTCTGGGCCAGCCTCTGAGCTGTGCTTAGCTCGCCTACGATGTTCCAAATCCCCACGCCCCCAAACCCCACGCCCACAGCTGCCTGATTTGCCTTCTCTTTATCCACTTGTGACGTGAGCCAGAGGCAGAGAGGGTTTGAGGGTGCATTAATACCTGCAGCGATCTCTCTGCACTCCAACAAGGAAATGATTTCACACCGGCCGGGCCAGCTGGGAATGCTGGAATGTGTGTGCTCGGCCTGCGGACTCAAAAGGGCTTCAGGCCAGAAAGGTTTCAGTATTTCCAAGTCAATGCCGAAGGCTCATCCGCCGATGGAGAGGAACGTCATTGATTTTTCTTGAGATAATAACTCAAGTGTATTTGTTTCGTGTCTTTCAGAACCAAAGCCTTGTCTGATTTTATTTTTGTTTTCTTTTGTTTTCTGTTAGTTTGTTCCGAGAAGAAAAAGCTTGACAAACTAAAGCAAAATCTCAGTGTTTTATTGTTCTGTGGCTGCTGGGGTCATGCTGGTTGCATCCCTCTGTCAAATACATTGACTCTCCAATAGATGTTTAATGAGCACCTACTAGGTGTCATGGTGGGCATTGGAGGGCTTTGGGAGAAGCACGAGACGTGGCAGTTTCTGAGATGGTTACCCTGCTCTGGGATGCCACAGTTGCCTCCTGAGGACTCTCTGAGACCTGGTCAAGTTCTGTATTAAGAAGCCAATACCAGACAGAATATTTTAAGGGAACTTGGACCAAGCGCTCAGGAAAGCACTAAATTTGTCTGGCCTTGACACTGCACTTCCTGGGCCCAGTTCTTGCCTTCTTCCCGGTAAGCAAGTCTTTCTCCCTCCCATTTATTGAATGTCCACCATGGGACCTGATGTTAGACGCACTGCACCTGCTCTCTGATTTGCTCTCCCTACAACTGTAGCAGGTAAAAATCATGATTCTCATATAAAAGATGAGGAAGCTGAGGCTCAAGAGAAATGATTTGTCTGTGCTCTGAAGCTAGGTTGTCTGACACCAAAGCTAGTGCTCCCAAGCCCTGTCCCAAGTGAGCCCCCAACTTGAGCCATAGCCTCCGTGACTGGGATTAAATGTGCTCCTAGATCGGATCTCATTTGTTCCTCTAGACCCTCAACCCTGGCCTTTTAAAAAAATCAAGTCTGATTTCACCATCATGCATTTCATGGGAAAACATGGCATTCGTATCCACCAGATGGATGGGATCGGTAACTAGAAAAACCACTCTTTTTCTCTCCAGGTCATCTGCCCTTCTGGAGGTCATGAAATCCCTCTAAACCAGTGGCTCTCAAAATACGGTACCTGCGCCGGCAGTGTCAGCATCACCTAGGGACTCAGAAATGCAAGGGCTCGGGCCCACCTTGACCTACTGAGTCAGGACTTCGTGGGTGATGCTCAGGACCTTGTGTGCACAAGTTTCCCAAATAATGCTGATGCACACCGAAGGCTGAGCTCCACCGGCCTGCCCTTGGTGTCCCGTGGACACACTGCGGACTACAGCTGTGTGACGCACCCCGACGGAAACAGAAAGGGCGGGCACTGCTGCGGCCAAACCTTTGGACACGTGGTATGTGCTATTGAGCTTTTGGAAATTCTTAAAGATACACGATAACCAGCACATTTGAGACCAGGAGGAGCGCTGTAGTAGAAACCCCGGGTTCACTTGACTTACCCAGCTTTTCCTCAAGTTGTTTTTAACTTGAATTAAAATTAATTTTTTTTTCCAAAATACCTGTTGATATCCCAAGGAACTGCCAGTGAGTACTACACCTTGGGGAGTGTGAGGATTAATCATCCTAATCCTCACGTGTATGACTACCCTCGCTTTGAACGTGGTCATCAGAATGAAATATCCACAAGTTCAGGACCATCAAGAAAACTTGTTTTGAAAAATCACTTTGGGATCGACACAGAGTCTGTGCTGCTCCACTCCAAGGGACAGCCTGTGGGAGTGGCCAAATACTGAATTAATGAAGGGCTTAAGAGCTTAAATGTTTCCATCTACCAGAAATTATTTAGAATCAAAGGGTTTGGGAGCGTCTAAGGAGAGGATTTCTAAGAAATTTAACTTTCTAAAAACTGCATGGAAAACATTTCAGGATGAACTTTGCCAATTGTAACCATTCCAAAAATGAAACGATCACACTTCGAATACAGTCAGAGTTCTGCTCTCTTCACGCCTCACTCATTTCACATGTTTAAAGCGTGTCACAAGAACACGTTGCATTTAGGTAACATCTTTCACCCCCAAGTCTCAAGAATCTGCCAGAGGGATGATTGACAAGGAAATTCCCCGATGTGGAGGTCCCGTGTCTCGAGTCAGGTGGTGAGTTTTCAACAGGAGCAGGAAACGTGCTGACGCCGGAGTTACCTGCCACCTCCTGAAACAGTCTCAAAGCTAATCAGAGTACGGAGGAACCAGCCCGGACAACGTGACTGCGGGCTTCAGATTTCCGTGAATTAATTTAAGAAAAATAAAAGGGGTAGAGATTTCTTGTTCTCTTTGTGGTGCCCTAAGAACTTCATATTTAATTAGGTGATGCTTGCTGCTCTCAAGACCCAGTCACGCCTGAGAAGTGCCCCAAATTATTTTGCATCAGATGCTGGTCCCAGATTCAGCAGGGAACCGGGAATGGTAGGCACACATAAAAGTTGGGCATAGGGAGAGGGTGAGAAGGGCCAGCTTTGAGTTCCCTTCGGCTTGGCAGGTGACTTCTTTTTCTCTTATTTTCAAGTCAAATTTATTATTTTCTCCCTTATGAGAAGAATACATTCCTCTTATAGAAAATTTGCTGAAAAGAGAAATGCAAGAAGCAAAGAAACTTCCATCACCCAAAGAGAATCACTATTAACAATTTGCTCTATTTCCCTCCAGTCTTTTCTCTATGCATTATTAAAAACGGAATTAAAGTCACGCTGTATGCATAATCCTGATTCTAGGGCGTGACAGTGCAACCTGGGCACGTGCCCATGTGTTTTCAAATCCTGCATAAACAGATGAGACCACACCTTCTGCAGGACAAGGACCAGGTCTGTCTTTCTGGTGACGCTGGTGCCTACAGCAGAGCCTGACACACAGTAACGTCATTGAACAAAATAACACGGGGCGATATGTCACTGAGTGGACATACCAGAACTCACGTAACCCCCCGTAATGTGATCATTGAAGTCATCTCCAGCTTTTCCGTTATAGCTAATGCTGCCATTCTGTGATGCCTTTTATTTTTCTGCATTAAAATGATTATCTAGAGCAGATACTGTCAACATCTCAGACATTTCCCCCCAGTCCTTTTCCCAGTCTGCCCCTGGACGGTCTGCAGGCTTTATCCTTGAACTTGATCTCTGGCCACAGGAGCACGCTTGCCCTGTGTGTGTGTGTGTGTGTGTGTGTGTGTGTGTGTGTGTGTGTGGAACAGCCTAGACGTGCCAGCATTCACGTCCTGAAACAACGGGATGGGAATTTCAGAATCTTCTTGCTCTTCAAGGTCACAGCTGGGAGGTGTGTGCTACACGGCCTGTCAGGCGGTCCCCACGGCACTCAGCCCCAGTTTCCCACGGAGTCCACCTCATCACTGTACCCACTGTCTTGCCTTCCCTCTCTTCCGTTTCCTGCACTCCCCGCCCCCGCACTGTGCACCCCGCGATCACCTCCCAACGAAACTGCTTGCTCTCCCCAAATACTCCTCTCGGCCTCTCCTTCTGGGAGGCTCCAAAGCCATTAACTTGGGACAGAGACTCAGAAGTGGAATTCCTGAGTCGTACCAGGTGACTTCTTTAAAGACTCGGCGTACGTACTGATGGGCAAGTCACTTCTGCGTCGGGGTTTTCAGAGCTCTTACACCAACCTTCGGTTTTACCCCGAGAACTTGGACCACAGTCGGACATTCAAGAACAGGAGAGAGAGCCGGAGCCCTCACCTGCCGGGCCTGCCCTGGAGGGCCGTTAGGCAGCTTCGCTGGAGTTTGCTCTGTTGTTGTTCGCTTTTCTCTGCTGTTTGCCTGGCTTTGTTCTCTTCTGTGTTGCTGGACAGAAGCCAGTCGTCACAGAATGTTCTCTTTTGTCTCTACTGATGGAAAGGGCGGGGCGATGGAAGGCAGCAGAGAAAAGAACGTGCGAGAAAGGACCCGCGCGGGGACGCCGTTTTGGACTAGTTCAGCCTTGGTTCTCAGTGACACCAGAGTTTGGTGTTTTCCAGGGAAATGAGAGGAGACAGGCTGTGCTATAAGCAGGTTTTTGTCACGAGGAAGCCCCTGCCGTCCGGGAGGTGTATGCACAGCTGTGTTCCAACGCAAAGCTGAGCGTTTGGGGATTGTCCTGGTGACTCCGAGGGCCCTGTTTCCCCAAGGAAACACAAACCAGGTTTTGCTGCTGAGGCCCCGGCTGCCCACGGACAGAGAACTGAGGCTGTTTTCTGAAAATGAGGGACACATCACCTTCTTTTGCCAAGATTGACCAGATGGTGCAAGAAAGTATGGTCAACCTTAACTGATGGCCATTGGAGATGGAAATTGAAGGAGTTTTAGCATTCACCGTTTGTGGCTAAGTGGGGAAGCCTGTTCTATCCAGTTTTTGCCGATTACACGTGATGGAGCGTTTTGTGTTTTACAGAATGAAGAAGAGGGTGCCTTGGTCAGTGCCCAGGGCCCTTCTCCACACTCTGTCGCTCTGCCATTCTTGCAACTGGATGTGCAGGACTCCAAGGCTTCAGAGGAAGGGGCAGTACAAGACCACACAAGCCTGGTCCCCGAGTCACGGCCCGGGGTGGACCTGTGCAGGAGAACTGCTGGCCGGGGACATTTCACAAGAGAGAAATCATCTTTTCCTCATGTGAAGCCATTGGCATTTTGGAGCTGTTTGGTATGGCAGTTTATCCAGCCTGCAAATACCGGTTGCATCCTGCCATGTGTGTTCATTCACCTGGATGGCAGAGCCCACTCTGCAGTGTGTCCTGCGGACCACCACCGAGGCCACTCACAGGAAGGAGCATTCAGCCACAAAGCAGTTGCACGAGTGAGTGAAAAGCTCGTGATCAGCACCTACTCTCCATGCCACGGGTGCACAGAATCAGCGGTGTCCAGCTCAGCCGAGACGGGAGGGTGACAGGCAGTGCGACGTGACACGGGCAGAGAAGTGCCCCTGACAGGTGCACAAACCTGCAGAGCACCAGACGGAGTTGTGCCTGCTTCTGCCTAGCATGGCACTGGAGGAAGCATCAGGCTGGCATCCGAGAGCAACTGAGAAGGCGTTCAAATCTGTCTTGCAGGCAGTCCCCTCGGTACCACATCACAATGCCAAGCGAAGCTTCTTGCAGTTCTTTCCTCCCCACCTCTCCGTGAGGTAGTTCAAACATGCCCAGTGGCTGCCTCCCAAGTCTCTCTCTTCCCCGACGCAGAATTCATTCCCTCCAGGTCTCTCCCCAAACCCAGCGCAAGCGGGTCTCCTCGCGCCCCCAGCTCCCTCTGTGCTCAGAGCGCCTCCTCCTTTTCCCTGGGCGGCAGCTCTTTCCCCTCTGCGAGCTCCGTTTTCTGCTACGCCCGGCCTCAGCATTTAGTGTCACAGCTCGTGGGCTCAACTGACGGGTGGGCCATGGATGCAGACAGGTGCATAAAAAAATAGAATTCTTGTATGAGAGAGCGACTGTGAATGCTCATGTATTATTATTATAATTATTATTACAAACAGATTGTCAGCTCCACTGCTTATGAATTAGGTAACCTTGAGTAAATCCTTTAGCATCCTTAGCCTCAGTTTCCTTCCCTGTATAGTAGGGTTCATAGGTAGGCTAACCAGATGTCCCGTTTCAAACGTATGGTCAGCTCTCACTGGGCTAAATTCAAGGCTGACCAGGTGTCCTGTTTGACATGGGACAGTACCATTGTTTATTTGACACAGGACATCTGGTCAGCCTATTTATAGAACTTCACAGGACTCTTGCAGGGAATGCAGGGCCTGTACGTGAAACTTGTGAGTGTACGTGCAGTGGGCGGTGCGTAAGCCCTGTGGGTCCTGCCCTTTCTGACCTTGCAGCTTCTTGGTTCCATGTGGGGACAATCGGAGATGGGAATCCAGTCCAAAGGCACCAGGGAGGGTATACTGAGGCCCCCAGCAAGCCGCAGCACCCGGCCTTGATGCCAGCTGCTCGGGATCTCACTTCTGAGTTTCCTGGTTGACTTTCAAGTGACCTTGAAGGAAGAACTGCTTTCCTCGTGCCTCCAGCTGAGTGTTCCCACCACAGGGGGAAACGTGCCCACCCTTTGTCCCCCAGGGTGGGTTGTGAAGGTTAATGAATTGGTATTTGTGAAGTGCTTTGAGATCCGTGGATGAAAGGGCCTATGAAGTCCAAAGCGTCGGGATGATTATTAAATTGCCTTGCCTGAGGTCAGACAGCGCGGGACGGGGAGCCGGAGAGGAAAGACTCGTTTCCTTTCTTCCATCCCCTGCTGGAACAGCGCGGACCGCAGCCTGTTCTTGTTCCGATGGGCCCGTCCCTCTGTGGGGGGACGTCCTCAGGCCCTCACACCCCGTCTGCTCCCTTCATGCCGGGCATCCTGCTTAGGGCCGCACTCGGTGCCTCGCCAGCCCTGCTCGTCCGAACCCGAACGGCGGCCTGCTCTCGGGGAGAGCTCTGGCTCGCAGGGGTTTAAAACCCCAGGAAAGCTGTGGTGTGAGGGACAGAGAATCGGACGTGACCCCAAGACCCTGCTTGAGAAAGATAGGATCGTCTCCCCTTTGCCAACTGAACCCCTAAACCCCAGATGAGCTCCGCATTGGCTGAATAGGGGGGTCGTTTTCCACACCCCCAGCCATTTCCTATTTTCTTTTCCCTTTTTTCTCCTTTTCCATTCAACCAGCCTCGCCGTTGCAATATTTGTTTTACAAACATCTCCTCCTACCTTTGTGTTTCCCTTCCCCCACCTTGGCGGTTGGATAGACACCTCATTGCAATTCAGACACCTGTCACTTTTGGATGTCAGCATGGCTGTTGCCACACTGATTAGTTAAGATGAAGAAAAAAAAATACAGTGCCATATAAATAAAAAATTAGAGACTGTCACGATGTGTAAGAAGGGCCCACCTTCCAATGCCAGATCTCAGCAAAGCAGAATTCCTTCTGCTCCAAGGTAGCCCAGCTAAGGGGAATGCTTATAATGTCTTGTTTTTAGTGATTAAGTGGTTAATGATTTAATGAACTAAAAAAAAAATCTCATTTGTTGCTTCCCTTGGACTTGGAAAAAACCTCAAAGAGCTGCTTTTCTGTGTACCTCAGTCCAATATTGCTACCTGCTGGGATCCGAACACAGTCTCTAAATAAATTGCTAGTGGCCTTAGGCGGGTAGAAGAGTCTCGCTTTGATCCTGCTTGAGCGGCTGAAGTCAAATGTTCAATCAATCAATCACATTCATAACTTGCAGCTACAATCGGGCTGACAACGGCTTATTATTTATTTTTAAAATCATATATTTCATTATTGCAAAACACACAGGCTCTCACGAGGGGGAAGAGACTAAATTATTGATAAGCCATACAGATGACGGAGTTTGTTGTTTCTGACATGCTTGTCACTAACTATTGTCAGGAAGAATTTACTAAGATGTAGAGTCAGGAAAGTTGGCCGGGATTGCATGTCGTGCCAAAGCGGAGATGGGGAGAGGAAACTCTAATGGTCTCTCTCTTGCTTATTGAATTCTTGTAGGTAAAAGGCAGCTGAAGGCAGAACAGGTTTCTATTGTAAAGCAAGACTTGAAAAGTTCCCAATTTGATTGCTGCAGCAGGAGACTTGGTTCTCAAAAATAGCCAGGCGTCTGGGAAATGAATTTTTGCTGGTGTCTGTGCGTTCCTGGGAATAACAATCGTAACTCTCCAGAATTCCCACATGGACGAGGGCCAGGCATATTTATTCAGTATTGTGTGTCAGGGGCTGGGGGTGGGAGGCGATGTGCAAATGCAGCCTGGAAAAGGAGGCATAAAGGAGGCTCACTTTGGGCTCCAATAGTGGGATAAAAGGGGGTGCTGTCCCCACTGCCTCCTCCGCTGTCCTGCTCCCTGAGCCACTGTGGTATTAGTAATGGAGGCATCCTCCCCATGGACCTGCCACTGAACTTCTCTAATGGGCTTAGGAGAAGAAAGGGCAGTCAGGAAAATGCTGACCACTCCTTTCTGTGTGTGTCTTTCATTTCTGTTTTCTGGGTCACCAGCTGGGGAGGCGGTGGCATGCTGTAAGCCCTGGTGATGCTTAAAGCCACCACCGACTCCCTTGCCTGGACGGTGGGGGGTTGGACTGGAAGATCTCTCAGTATTATCACCGGGCTATCACCTCCGCTCTAAGGAGGACATTGTTCCTGGATTCATGGAAAGAAAAGGTCCCCTGGAGTGAAGGAAGGGGACATGTTTTATTAAGGGAACGTACGGATCAAACCCTATTAGTACAAACACCATTGTGTTGATCAAAAACAGCTGTGGGGCTAAAAACAGCTCATACTCACGCACCCCACGTGGTACGCCCTGTAAGTACGTGTAAGCTTCCATTTACAAAGTAAGTAACACGCAAGCTCCTTTTGGAGGTCCACTGGCGATCTGACTCGCACTTTGAAATTACTTGGTAATTCCAAGATGATTTCCCAGCGGCTGGGATGGGGAGAGACAGTATGATGTATGTACCCTAGAGGCAAAGATTTTTCAAGGCAGAAAGGGCCTTCCAGATCAACCCATCCAACCTCTTTGCTCCCCATTTCACAGATGAGAAAATGAAGTGTCAGCGGAATGGGCATCGGACAGCCAGTATGGCAGACGGGGAACCAGACCCCAGGCCTCCAACCCCTTCCCTGAGACAACCTGGGAAACTATCAACAGAACTGGGGACAGAAAAGAGTGTCTTGATTCCCGGTTAAGTGCTTGAGCTACTACACTATGCTGCCTTCCCGTGTAACATCCCAATCTGTGTTCATTTGGTTTAAAGACCACAAATTCCATTTAGAACCCAACCAATCCGAATGCTCTCTTAATCACACGCGTTTTCACGACGCTGACCCCTGACAATGCGTAGACAAGCTTATCTAGAATCAGGACGTGGAAGTAACTTCTGGGTCCATCGGAATATGTTGGATCAGTCTTCTAGGTGTCAGAGCCCTCTCCTCCAGTGTGGGACTGCCACTTCCTCTGTGGGTGATTCTTGGCTGCCATCGTACCCTCGGGGGCACAGACTCTGTCCATGATGTAAGGAGGGGTCCACAAGGGCTTCAAGTCAGCTTCTAGCTCCAAAATTCTATATAAAATTCTATTCAGTGGCATTTTCCTTTTAATTTATTTTCTGAGCATTCTGCAGCCTAGGGTGGCACATATGGAAACTGAGTTGACCAAAGCAATCAATGCACCAGAATAAACCACACCTTGTCATCTTCATAATTTATTAGAAATAACTCTTCATCAGGAACAAGGAAACCTGGCTTGGCTGAACTTAGGCGAATGCCTCTGCACCTCAGCTTTCTCACCTGTAAAATGGGGAAGTTTATTCCTTGTTTACCCACCCAGCTGGGGCATATGGCTATGAGGATCTAAATCCATTACAAGGTGAGAGAAGGGTCAGAGGAAACATAAAGTGCGCCACAGATGTAGAGCACCAGTACCATTTGGTGATGGGAATTTACTACAGATGATAGAACTCGCTACAGATACATGGTTACATTTTTAATTACTTTCAGATGCTGACCTATGTAAATATGCATGTTTTGCTTTCTTGGGAGGGGGCAGGAGAGAGTGTTGGGGTGGGATTCATGAACTTCCTGGCTTTTGTGCAGCAGTTTCAAGGGAAACCTTTCGGAGGGGGAGAAACAGCTGTCCTTCCGCCCGCTGCAGTGGGAGAGACAGGCGGAAGAGCCCGCCCCCCTTCTTCCCTTCATCCTTTGCTGTTTTCTGGGCAGTGAGGTCCGTTTGCCTACTAACAGCACACTGGCACCTCCCCTTTGACAATGTCCATTAACATTCCTGTCATTTCCTGCATGTGGCTTTGTTTCTTTTGGGACCTGTTTATGGCATCCTTTGGTGAGAGGAGGGCTACCTACACAGTGTTGGGTTGTAGGGTGCCACACAGATGGCTTTTTTCCCAGGCAAGATAAGACTATATTAAGTGTGACTCTTATGAATAGTCTCTCTCCCAGCCCTGGTTCCTGTGGGGGCCTCCCATGATTGGTCAGTTGTATGATTACAGTGAGTACTAATTATACCTGGAAGCTAAGAAATAGCAGGCATACCTTACAAAGCCCTTGTTGATAAGGGTTTGGGTAAACACGATGAGATAAAAACAACTTCATCCTTCCAAAAGGACAAAGGAAATACTTCTTGAAAAATCAGCAGCTTAGGAAAACTGTTCAACAGAAGAACAGAAATAAAACAGAAATGCTTCCAGCTTTTCACCAGATAGAGGAGCACAGACAAATGTGGATTAACCCTGTGTGGACCACAGTGGAATCAGTAGAGGGCAGCCATCAGCTTGTCCTGGATGGATGCTGGGAACTGTCGGATTTCGTGGAGACTCCCTCATGAAAGAAATGCCCAAGTGTGGAAGCCAAATGGGGTCCTCTTTCTAGACCCCAAATAGGTTTAACCCTGTCGAGGTCATGTCAAAAAAATAACAGCCGTAGATCATGTTATTTGATAAGAAAAATTTTTATTCTTTACATTTTTATATTTTTTAATAATTTCTAGATTATAACTGAAAATGAATTTAAAATCATGTGTTTTATTATATTTGCAGTGTTTTCAATAGTTTCACCCCTCACTTCAGCACATAGTAGTCATGAATGTGTCTCTCAGATACACGGACCTACACTGTAATCTTTTTGACCATGCCCTCACAGGGTTAAGCCAAGAAACAGCTAGTCAACCTATACTCTGATACAAAAACCCTTTAAAAGGCTTTGTCTTTTAATTCCAAATGATTCAGCAGCAGCTGTGCCCAGACTACAAACGTACCTTCAGCCGTGGCTCTTCCCACGGGATTTATCAACCAAGCGTGCTCAACAAAGTCAGATGGCTGTATAATAATATGCATAAGGTGCATCCTGGGCACAGAGAGGCAACACAAACCTCAGAAGGATCTTCTTGAAGAAAGGGTAATGGGGAGTAGGAGAAAGACATGATGACATGGGAGGGAGAATTGCTTGTTTCTGGAAGACAGCTGATTCTGGTGTCTAGCAGATAGGACAGGACTTCTCATTGATTTCCTCTCCAAAGACTGGCTTGCTTCCCATGACTTCGAAATAACCAAGGAACCAGGTGGGGCTGTGGTTGCCAAGCTGCTACATTGCTTTTTCCCTTTGCAGGAGTGTCCACACTTTGGGCTTCCCTGGGCCACATTGGAAGAAGAAGAATTGTCTGGGGCCACACACAGAATACACTAACACTAATGATAGCTGATGAGCTAAAAACAAACAAATAAATAAAACAAATTAATCATTTCCCTTGCTGCTTTCAAGATTCCCTCTTTGTCTTTGATTATACGGTTTGACTATATTTTATCTCTGTGTGGATCTCTTTGAATTTATACTATTGGGAGTTTGTTGAGATTTTTGGATGTGTAGGTTGATGTTTTCATCAAAATTGGAGATTTTTTAGCCATCATTTCTTCAAATATTTCTTCTACCTCCCTTTCTCTCTCTTCTTTCCCGGAACTTCCATTATGCATACGTTGAAATTATTGATGGGGTCCTACAGGTCTCTTAGGCTGTTTATTTTCTTCATTCTGTTTTCTTTATGGATAATCTCAATTAATCCAATTTCAAATTTTCCAGTTCTTTCTTCTTCTGCTCAAATATACTATTGAGCTCATCTAGGGAATATTTCATTTCTGTTACTGTAATTTTTTTCAACTCCAGAATTCCTCTTTAGTTTCTTTTTATAATTTCTATCATTGTATTGATATTCTCTTTTGGTGATACATTATTTTCATGGTTTCCTTTAGCTCTTTGAGCATATTTAAAATAGTTGAAATAAAGTCTTGGTCTAGTAAGTCCAACATCTAGCCTTTCTCAGAAGCAGTTTCTACTGCTTGCTTTTCTTCTTATGAATGAACTACACATTTTTTTTCTTTGTGTGCTTTATAATTTTTGCTGTTGTTGAACACTGGATATTATCAAGTGGTCATTATGCAAATTAAATTCTCCTTCCTCCCAAGGTATATAGACACAGTGTGTTGTAGTAGATGTTTAATGACTTTTCTAAACTAATTTTGTAATTCCTGTATTCTTTGTCATTTGTGATCATTGAAGTCTCTCTTCCATTAGCCTATAATCAGCTAAAGGTTGGAAAGAGATTTCCTTAAGTGTCTGGAACAACAATAACAAAAATACTTCCAGTCTTTGCAGATAGGCTTTGGTATGTACTGTGGTATGCCTTCAACACTCAGCCAAGTAGGTGACAACTCTACCTTTGTCTTTATTTCCTACTTGTACAACACCTGAAGGTCAGCCAGAGATGAGCGCTTAGAGACTACTCCATTCTTTCCTGATAATGAAACCAGCCCTGGGCATATATGTGTGGACTTCAGGATTTTTAAGAAAATGGCAGAGTTCTTCAAAGCTTTTATTTCCCAAGCATCTTATTCCCCAGCTTTTTCTCCCAAATTTGTTGGTTAATCTATTGTTTACCTCAATTATTACCTATGTCCAGGCAGTAGGGACCTAGTATATTTGCTCTTAAATGTCTTTGACATATGCCACCTAAGTAGCCATCTCAGCACGGAGAGAGTTCTGAGTTAAGCAAGATAAAAGCAATCTCTTTGAACCCTTCTTTCCTTCCTTCCACAAATATAAGATGTGCTACCCCTGCCTACATGCTAAAAATAAAACACTAAAAACAAACCAGACTTTGTTTCTGTCCTCATGGAATTTAGAACCTGGTGGTTAAGTCACAAATTAAAAAGACAATCACAAATGATTAATTACCATTGACTCTAGGTAACAACAGAGGCTTGTGACCTAATCTCAGAGGTCATGAATTGCAACCCCAAAGAAAGGACATTTAATGTGGGATGAATTGGGGGAAATAAGAGTAATCCAGAAGTAAGGAAAGTATTCAGGAGGAAGAACCAGGAGATGTGCAAAGGCCCTGAGGCAGGAGGAAACCTGAGAGTGGGGGATGTAAAGCAGGCCAGTGTGATGGGCATGGAACAAGAGAAGAGGTAATGGTACCAGATGAAATTGGAAAAGAGGTGGAGCAGGAGCCAAGTCATATGGAGTCTTGTGGTACAGATTTGGACCTTATCCTAAAAGCATTAGAAGTTGTCACAATCATAAAGCCAATGGGGAAGAAGGTGTCCACACTTACCCCCTAACACTAGGCTGACCAGATGTCCCATTTTAAATGGGACAGATAACAGTACTGTCCTTTCACAAATGGTTCGTATGGTGAGCTTAGTCTCACTGGGCTAAATTCAAGGTGTCACTTGGCTGACCACAGGTACCGTTTGAAAAGGGACAGTACTGCGTTTTCTGTCCCCTTTGAAATGGGACATCTGGTCAGCCTATCTAAGACTCAAAGGTGTCCACAGAATGTAATGTTTTCTCTACAGCTAATGGCAACCTGATCTTGCACCCTCACCACAGAGAAATAAACAACTCATACTTGACATTCTTAATATCTTAGTTGCTTCCAGTTAACAATCTAAGATGAGCTCTTCAGGATAATTTTTGGTCTTTTCAGATCTCAATTCCTTCTGGATTTTCCTCACCCCTCCTTGAGCCCTCCTCCCGGAGGCAGCCTGCTATTCATTGTTACTACTGTTGTTCTGGGGTGGGGGGGGGGCAGGGGGAAGGGGGAGTCTTTAGTTCCATCCTGGCACAAAAGTGGTCTTCTTTCCCTTGTGCCACCCCAGTGTTATCACCAAGCTCTTTAGAGATGGGTCCCTTCCCATTGTCCCTGGGAGCTCTACCTGCTGATTTGAGGCTGCTCCTAACCCGGTTCCTCCAGTGAATGACTCCCCACCAAGGTCCTCACCTCAGCAGATTCCTTCCTTGCCCTTCCCCTGGTTGGGCGATCGTGTGGTAGACACATCTCTTCAGAATTAAAGATGGCCCCTACACTCTAATCCAGTAGTTGGGGATTAGGTTACTTTCACGCACCCCATTATCTCGCCATGCCAGGGTCACAATTTGGTCCCAGTTTGCCCATGAATTTCCCAGTTTTAAAACTGAAAGTTCCATAATCTGGGAGACCCTTCAGTCTCAGACACGTGGAATTGCTTGGTCACCCTACACCCGTTCCTTCTCGTGGCCAGTGGCTAGAAGTCAGGGGACCAAAGCCAGGAGTACAGAAAAGAAACTACACGGGTCCAGATAAGGAAGTAGATTGGCCCAGCCCCTAGAGGGCCACAAGGCTTCGATGTAGGTTTCATTCCACCTTGGTGAGAATTCAAAACAACCTCCTTGTTTATAGATTTTCCAAGGAAGAGGTGATTCACTGCAGAAATTGGACTTGATAAAATAAATAAATAGAGCACATGCTTTAAAGTGTAGAGACGGAGTAGCTAAGCCTTAGGCCGAAGGCAGAAGAGAAACAAGAACCTCAGGTCATGTATCTAAGTTTATGCAAACATCATCTAAATCTTATTTATTTGGTTAACACTTTGGAGCAGGAGAAAAATGTCCAATGTTATAGTTTGGGCATCAAAAACATATGTAAAGAAGCTCTTACTCGCCCTCACACTTGCTGGGAGCTGCCCTTGGGAAGGGGCGCGGAGAATGGCTTTAGGCTGCTGAGTTTTCACGTTCTTGATGTGCCTGATCAAGGACAGACGTGAATGTGTTTTTCAACTTCTTCACCAACAGGGAGCACCACAACTGCGAAGCAGCTGGGGCGCGGGGGGCGGGGGGTGGGGAAGCTGTGCACAGCACAGAGCTCTTTCTAGAAATGAACTTATTTTCATGGGCAAACTGGGAGGCATCAGGGTGGATACTTCACTTCACTGAGAGAAATACGATTTGGGGGCCCCGGGGAGATCTTGGAGTT
Source organism: Lyroderma lyra (assembly GCA_004026885.1). Taxonomy (NCBI): domain Eukaryota; kingdom Metazoa; phylum Chordata; class Mammalia; order Chiroptera; family Megadermatidae; genus Lyroderma; species Lyroderma lyra. Next base: position 247,210 of record PVJL010000939.1, read on the forward strand.
TCTCCCGATATTACAGGAGGTCCCCTTTCCTCGCTCAGGGGAAAGTTCCCCTTATCTGAACCTGGTTCTCTTTGTTTCCTCCAGGAGGAAGAAGAGTGGGCAAACAAGAACAAAAATATGGTCCTTTTTCCAAAACTGATATATCCATGGGCTCCCCTGCTAAGACCCCCATGGCTTGGGAGCTGTTATTTGTGACTGTAGAACATTCCAGTGTATGTAACAGCCATTCACACAGGTGGCTCTGGGAGAAAGAAATCGGAGGCGCCAGCAGAGGCGGGCAGGCACTTCCCTGACGTTTGAGGTGCACTCGGGTACATGCAGAAGGAAGGGTTTGCTGGTGAGGCCCATGTGAGCTCTGCCAGCAAAGAGAAGGCAGAGGCTGTGAGCTGCATCCTCTCCCCTTTTCCCCAAGCAGAAGCATCCTTGATGGTAGCCCCCCTCTCCCTCTTCCCTAATTGCTGGCCAAGAGGAAGCAAGGGGTCCAGAGCAGGGAGGCCAAAGCCATAGGACTTGTGTGTAGGGGGGCTGGGGGTGGTGGCCCTCCCTGTCCCTGCCATGATTTTCTGCCAGCTGGTGGGTAACCCAGGGGACTGGCACAAATCACCGTTATGGGGGGATGGGATTGCGGGCCCCGGCTTGTTGCTCTGTGGGACTGCAGAGTTGGAAAGCCACCAGATTTGACTTCTGCCTCTTCAGGCAGATCATGAATGTCCTTCAAGGAGGTGAGCAGTCCAGAGCTCAGGGTACAACAGAGGACTCCATGAGCCTCGGCAGAAGAAAAATTTGTGCAAGCGAAAGTTCGGCCATGTGCTTGGCCCCCCGGCCCCCCTGGCCCCAGCCCAAGTTCTAACTTTCAAAGAGCCGGGGAGGATCTGACACTGACTGGAGAAGAAGAGAGAAAAGGCGATCTTCCCCGAGAACTTCTAAAGCCATTTTTTGTCCCTTTCTTTGAAGGGACTTGGCCCACGTTCTTGCCCCTGAGAGCTGAGGGAGTGGGGACAGACGAAGGTGACGACAGGGGGGAAGACAGGCGCTCACTCAGGGGTGCTGGGAAGATGCCCCCCCCCCCAGGGCAGACAGCGTCCTGGTGGGGACCCTGCGAGCTAGAGGTGATATGGAAAACACAGCCTCCCCTGGCTCCCACCGACTGGGCAATGGCTCCACGCCAGGCACCATGCTGAGGGCAGTACATGAGGACCATTGTCCCATGTCATCCATTCTAAAATGGACACCCATTTCCTATTTGCATATTAGCACAATTCGGATGTGTCTGACTGCTCAGGGAATCCTGACAAGGAATCGTAGTTCAATTGGCAGCATTGTTTAAAAGAACTTTTTTCGGTGGTACATAAAGTAACTGGTGACACCTTAGCTATGTACAAGTCAGGTATTAGCTCACCTCACAGATGAGGGGTTTGAGGGCCAGATTGGTCAGGACACCTGCCCAAGGCTGCACAGCCACTCTATGAACTTGAAACAAGGCTTGTCTGGCTCTCAGTCACTGGCTTCCAGTGGGGCAGAAGGTGGAAGTCCGATCCTGCAGGGAGTGAGAAGGCAGCTCCTGAGCAGCCTGAGGAAGCGGAGGGAAGGTTGCAAGGCTTCCCAGCCTGCTCTGCTCTGGGATGGGCAGGGGAAGGACAGGAAAGCACCAAGCTGGCCTCCAGGTCTGTGGGGCACCTCACCCCAGGCCATTTTCTTGTCCCTGAGGAGGATCCACACTGCTCTTGCTGGGAACTCCCACAAATCTGCTCAGGAAGAAGAAGACCACAAGAACTTTCCAGAAAAGGTGGTTCCCACTGCTCTCCTTTAGCCAAAGCTGAGAGCTCTACTCCTATGGGTGGCTATAAATCTGACAAAAATAGATGGAAGAATTTCAGGAATCTTCATCTGAAGATAGCTATCAAATTCCAGGCCCTGCGAGCAGTAAAAAATTCACTTTCATGCCAGTGACCTCTGCTGCAGCCATTCTTCTGTGCCCTCTGTCTGGGAGGTCCTCTCCCCAGGCTTTTCGATCTGGTGAACTCCCACACCTTCTCCAAGACCCCACTCAAACATCACGTCCTCTGAGATGCCATCCTAGATTCTTCCAGGGACATGGTCAGTGCCGCCTCTGAGGTTGCAGATACCTCTTAGAATCCTGTCCTAGGCTTTCCGTTTACTTATCTGTCATCCTCAGTAGACAGCACGATGCTCAGAATACAGCAGGTGCTCAATAAATGCAGGTGGAACAAATGCATTCATGAATAAAAACCCCTTTAGCTTAGTTTATGCTGGAAACTGCAAGGAAGCCCTGGGTTAGGCCTTTGCATCAGCCTGCTGTGGTGCTTCTCATCTGAAGATTTATGACATTGACCATAATGAAGCAACTCACTGCTGTCAAGGTCTCCGCTGCCTCTGAGGCCTGGCCCGAGCCTGGTGGGGTTAGGTCCTGGTAGGCTTGTCTTTACTGCCCTCTTGTGGCTCACAGTTGCTGCTGCATCTGGAAAAGCAGGAGATTTCATTGAGGCTACAGAGATTTTTATTAGGATCCCTGAGTCATTTTAAGCCCTTTCCCTGTATGTACCTACGATCCCCCTTCCAGTGCTTTAAAAATATGTTACAAAGATAATAGGTAAATAACTAGTAGGGCCTGACCAGCCTCAAAATGAGCATCAAAGAGACTTCAAGTGTCCATCACCTCTGGCTTAGGACTGTGTTGGGTCCTTGGGTGTGAAAGGGAAGGATATGACAAAATGTGGCAGAGTTCTGCTCTTAAAGACCCAACCATAATACCTTCACCCAAAGTGACTAGTGCAGGATGACAATGAATGACACTGTCTATTAATACATAATCATGAAATACCTGTCAACCTAATAGCCAAGTGTGGAATTAGCTAGGTGTGGATGTACATCCTGCTTCCACTACTCGCTGACTATATGATTATATGAACAAGTTACTTCATTACTCTGAATATTTCCTCATTTGCAAAATTGGTCTAGCGAGAGTTCTCCCTTCACAGAATCAGAGTAATTAAATGAGATGATGCGTATCAAGACCTCAGCATGGTGCTCAGCACAGATTAATTCCCCTAAGTGTTGGTCATTGCTATTAAAAGTAAGGTATTTTATTGTCTAATGCAGGTAGAGAACAGGGTAGGATATGATAAAGAGCTGGATAAATGTATTTTTAATCAAGGACTTCTCAAGGCAAATATTTAAAAACTTTTCAGAGCCCATTGCAGTAAGGTGTTTATTAATATGATGGTGCATCAAGGGTTGCCTTGTCTCAAGGCTGCATGGAAGAGGCAGGCTATCATCGGGCTCTAGCCAGAGTTGATTTGATTCAATTGCTCCTTCCTTTACCCATGGCAGACATCACTAATCAATCATGTCTCCCTCCTACACCCATGGCAGACATCACTAATTGCTCATAGCTCTCTTTCACAAAGACCATGGCTATTATCTCAGAGTTTTATAGCTCCAGGCAGTTATAATAATTACTCAGAATCGGAAAATGGCAAACAATTTCATTTACCTTTCCAGGTCTTGACACAGAGGTAGATTAAAGATGTATAGAGGAAAGGGGGTGGGGGGACATTTTAGCCAGAGGGAGTAAAGTAAACTGAATTACAAGTGAGAAGACAGATCTGGTAGGAAAAAGAAGTTAGAGAGGAGCTGCTTTATGGAGCCCCCGGACTCCTCGCTGACTTGCCGTCAGAAGTAAAGGGCATCACGGAAGGTTGTGGGCAGGTAAGTATGTGGTAGTTGTCCTTCGGGGGAAAGATGTCTTTGGCAGCCAGTGCCAGGCAGATTAGAAAGAAGTCTGAGAAGGGTTGGAAGTCGGGACAAGGCGCTGAGGGGGATGAGCACCAGGGATGCTGGGACGGAAGCTTTTGTGGGTTTGGCAACTCTCAGCACGATGGGAATGAAGGAAGTGGTGTCATCAAAGGCTGCTTCTCTGACTTCGAGCTCTGCAGACTGGGAGAGTAATGGCACCTCCAACAGGAAGAGGGGTTGAGGCCCAGAGGACAGGATGTGCTTTGTTTCAGACATTGGAAGTGGCTTTGGGACACCCAGTGGCAATTTCCTGTGGGCGGCTGGAAATGAGAGATTAGAAACAGAGGTGGAGCTACAGATATTAGAGAGGGAGAGAGGAAAAGGTTAATGCTTTCCAGGTCCAGCCTCAATTTTACTCAAAGGAGTTTGGGTACAAAAAGAGAGAGTGCATTCAGGGAAAAGATGAACAGGGTGAAGGTCATGGCTTAATTAAGAGGCCGTCCCCGCCATCCAGTTATTCCAAAAGATATTCTGTATCTGGGTCAAGTGTCCTTTTCACAAGATCACCTAAAATGAGTAGGAAAAAAATGTGAAGTTTTTTGTTTGTTTATTTGTTTTTAATAGGGAAGAATAAGGCTCATACACAGGCCCCCTAATATCCCTACTGCTAAGAAAGGAAGTGTACATTTAACTGAAATACCCAAGCAATCAGAAGGCAGTTCAGAAAAATGATTCCTGTATTAGGAGACTCCATTTCCTAATGCATAACTAAGTCACTTGGGCTGGAAGGTCAAACAGACCTGGATTTGAACCTTAGCTTCACTACCTCCTAGCTGTGTGACCAGAAACAAGATACTTAACTTCTCTGAACCTTGGGGCCCTCCTCCGTAAAATGGAGATAATAGAGTACCTAAGTCCTAGAGCTGTGTTGGTAATCAAATAAAATGATGTACTCGTATATAAAGGTTTACTTTTATTTAAATAACCAGTGCCTCTTTTCATGACTGATGTGATTTCTGCAAAGTCCTCTGAGGGAGACAGAGAAACCATACACTGATATGTTCTTTTATGTTTCCTTTGTCTAAGTCCATTGTGTTGTCCAGTAAGGGACAAAGGAATTACCATGAGGAGATTACCAGCTCACTGGCCACCTTCAGTGCACTTGTACCCCGGGGAGGATCTCAAGGGCTCTGATGTCTGCTCTCTGGTGTCCTTGCTCACTTCCACCAATGGTTACATGACACAGGATTTCCTGGGGGTCACAAGGACCTGTGCTATGGCCCCCATGATGAATGGGTGTGGACCGCCTATCAACCCAAGGCCAGTGAGCAGGAAAAGGGTCTCTACTTGACCTTGGATCTGTCATTGTGGAAACAGTTGAAGAATTCTTACCACAGATGACTATCAGCAGACTAAAAATCTAGAAGTTTCTGAAAAGTTACGTTTCATAGGTTGTAATTTAGAATACAAAGGCAATTTGTTGTAGGAAGGTTAAACTCTCAGTATACTAATAATAACATTTACTGAGCGACTACTATGTACCAGGAGCTGTCCTAAGTACGTTCTAACTCACTCCATCCTCACCATGACCCCTGTTTTGCAGGTGGATCACTGAGGCCCAGAAGTGTTAACAAACTTCCCTAGGGTCTCACAGCTACTCAGGGGTAGAAGGAAGATTGGAACCCAGGAAATCTGAGTGCAGAGCGTATACTCGTAACTAGTGTGCTATAGCTCGATACTAAGGCTGGGGTCACCCCTTGTGGGAGGGGAAGGGCCACAGTTTACAGCCTGATCTTCTGAGAAAAGGCTTTGCAGGTAAAGGAGCCCCTTGGGCATGTGCTTTCCTAGGTCTGAGCCCACCTCCGTGGTACTGGGTGTCCCAGGGAGGAGCCCTTCCATCAGATGTTGCTGAGCCACTCTCAGGAAGCTTCTGGCCGCTTCTCAGGGCCCCTCTTCCTGTCCTGGGGATAAATAGGACATTGACAGAATTTCTCTAATTCCTGTACTTATAGGTTCTTCTCACCCCCCAAAAAAATTTTTATTAGGAAAGGCGAAACTTCCCTCTTCTACCATCCTGCTCCCAACTAGAGAGGGAACTGACGTAGAGCCATCGCTTCCTCTCTCCCCCATTTCCACTGGCACCCAACCTGTTCACACAGCACGGGGTCCCCAGAGGGAGGGGACATGGGGACTGCACTGTTTCTGCTCCAAGGGGCAGGCAGAACCTCACAGAGCTCAGTCACATGGGGCAGGAGCAGGCCGGCTTCAGTTCGGACCTCAGCTTTGCCCCTAGGACAGTGGCCCCAGCTCTCCTAGCATCAGCTTTCTGCAAAGAGTGGATGATAAGGGGACCTTCTTGTAGGGCTGTGGTGACGCTGAAATGTGACAAGGCCTGCAAGGCTCTGAGCGCAGCGTCTGACACAGTGTGGCTGCCATGAGCAGTAGCTATTGTCGTACTCATGTTACGTGTGCTTTCACCACACCCTGGTTCCTTGGAAACTGGAGTGAATTTGGAACCTGGAGACCTGGGTTGCAGTCTGGGTCCTCCACGTCCTCGTTTTAATGCCCATCGAGGTCTCTGAGCCTCTCTCCCCTCATCACGAGGGAAAGTATCTGCTCTACTTCGCTGCAAATATCAAATGAGACGGCGATGGGGAAGAGTTCTGTAAATCACGTGCGGGGGAAATGGAGGTGCCTCCCGGGCTCCCCCCCCTCCTCCGAGGCCGTCAAGCCCCCCATGAGAATGGAGCATGCCCACCTGGTCTCTCAGACAACTGCGAGGCCCTGGAGGACCAGCCCCGTGTGTATAACTGAGAGGGGCCATCACTGTGCATGGCGCACGCCAAGCACTCCGTGGGCATCATCTCCTGCTCTCCCCACAGTGACCCAGCAAGGAAGGGACCGCTGACATCCCTGCTGACCAGATGGAGAACCTGAAGCCTCGAGGAGTTAAATAATATGCCAAAGATCCAATGGGCAGTGTGCGACTATTCACGAGGACCCAGAGCAGATATCTGAACCCAGATCAGTCTGACCGCAAGACCCCAAGCCCAGACGGAGAGTTACTTACGTGTGTTTTGCTCCGTTACTTCTGATTTGTGTTTTATTCCCACTTCACACCTGTGAGACGGGATATCACACAATAACTCATCGATCGTAACTCAACATTACGTGGGTGCTGAGGTCACCGTGGTGATGACACAGGCACAGTCTAGGTCCTGACCCAACCTACAGGTTTCTGAGTGCCTGTCATGGCCAGGCTGCATCACAGGAGCTGCGGCTGTAACAACGGGCGTAGCAGACAAGGCCCTGTCCTCAGGGGCCATGGGGTCCGCGCTGGGGAAGGGGGACAACGGACGCAGACTGGTGGGCAGGGGCTAGAGCTGGGGGTGGGGGTAGTGGATGAGTCAGAATAAGGCGGAGCTTAGGGAGTGACAGGAGTGCGTACGCCTCAAGTACAACGGTCAGGGGACAGCATCTCTCAGTAAGTGACATTTGAGCAGAGACCTAAATAGTGAGGCAATGAGCCATGTGGACCGTGCGAAGGGCATTCCAGGTACAGCGACGCGCACACGGCCTGACGAGGGAGCCCGCTGGGTGCACACGAGGAGCAGGAAGCCGGCGGGGCAGCTGCTGGGAGCGAGCAGGCCGGGAAAGCTCGGTGGATCCGGACGGAGTCGGGGTCCAGGGCGGACGTTGAGGGGGACCAGAGCCATCGGGTTCTGGTAGTCCAACAGAGGAACAAAACCACCCCTGTCTTTCGAGCATAGACGGTGGCTTTTGACTGGGGGTAATATGCACAGGACGGCCCCTTCTCCCCTCAACAATGAAGTGCTTGGCCTAAAATGACAACGGTGCCAAGGGTGAGAAATCCGGGTGTGGACCCGAGGATGGGCAGGGGCTCAGAACGCAGTGCCCAGGTCCCTCGGGCCCGAACCCCCCCACCCCCACGGCGAATACCGCTCACATTACTGTTGCTATTTCCTTCCCTCTTCCAAGAACCACTTCACTGGGACACATTCCAGGCCACTTCCTACTGCTCGGGGCCTGCTGTGTGTCTAACCTGAGGAAGATAAATGTTCTGTGCTCAGGGCCGTCTGTGTGTGTACGCAGCCCTGACGTCTTGTGTGCATCCTGCATCCGGAAGGGTAATTTATGAGGCTTAATCTCTGTCTGGGGTAATGGTAAGCCTTCCCCGTGGAAGTGCTGGGAAGGAGGACATGCTCCATTATTATTACATTAGGACCCCTCTGTGTATTCCAGGGGTCCCTGAGTAGACATCACGTGCTCCTCGGATGGTTTCCACAGGCCAGTGCCCTCCAAGCCGGGGCCTCGTCCCTCCCAGACTCAGGACAAGTGTCCACACCTGCTTCCCAGTCCCATTTGTTATCACTAACTCCCCCCTCCCCTTCTCCTTTCACTTCATGTCGATTTTGTCCTGTGTCAGGAGACACACAAACATTTAAAGGAACGCCCCAGGCACGTACTGCTTTCTCACCAACGCGAGCGCTGGACGGGAAGCCTCATGTCCGCAGCAAAGGATTCTAACCTCAGCATTGATGGGGGTGCTAAGGCAAGTTGGCATTCCATAAATCCTCCCTCCTCCTCCGGCTCAGCCTGTCCCAACACGCTGAGTGACGGGAAAGGCCTGGAATTATCAAGAGGCTTCTAGGCTCTTCTCTGCTCAACAGCAGTCAGCACTCCCTCTATCATCTGGCTTTGCCCTGGATTCTTGCACCCCCATCCCACATGCAAGGTCAGCTTTGACATACCCTAGGGGGTGGGTTTTAGGGTCACTGAATTCCAATTCCCGACTCACTAAGGTAAATTGTACTTTGCATATTCATTTTAACTCAGAGGTACCTTCCTGTGGGTCTTTTCCTTTCCCAAGTAGGAAGTCACCACTTGATCTGAGCTGCAAACGACTCACGGGCCTTTCTTTCCCTAATATCACAAAGTGCTCACACCTTGCCCGAGGCCACCCATCATCCCCCGCCTTGCCAGTTTTGCTCATGGCGACTGGAAGCAGCTGGACCAGGCACAGGCCATGGGAGGGCTGAGGAGTCAGACCTGGGATTCAATCCTAACACCACACCTTGATAACTGAGACCCCTTAGGTAAGTCGTTTCCCCTTTCTGAGCCCCAGTCTCCTCATTGGGCAAATGGAACCGTTTTCAGTCACGTCTGGCTCCACAACAAGGATACATCCTGAGAAATGCGTCATTAGGAGACTTCGTCGTCGTGCGAACATCACGGAGTGCACTTAGATGGGACAGCTACCGCACACCCGGGCTACAAACCTGCATGGCAGGTTACTGCACTGAGCACTGCAGACAACTGTAACACAATTCTAAGGACTTGGGCATCTAAACATAGAAAAAGCGTAGTAAAAACAGTAGAAAAGACAACAAATGGTACACCAGTCTGGGGCACTTACTGAGAATGGCAGGGAGCTGGCAGGACTGGATGCCACTCTGGGTGAGTCACTGCATGAGGTAGGGGAGGGTGAAGGCTGAGGACATGACTGTACATGACCGTGGACTTTACAAACACTGCACACTTAGGTGACACTAAATTTATAAGATAGCGTGAGCGTAAATCAAGCACAGAGAGTATGATGCACTCGAGCGACACGGCAAACACAGATGTCCAAGGCCTCTGCCGGCACAACACGGCATACTGTTTTGCAGCAAACAATCTTCGTAAGTAGAGAGAGTGATGCTAATATAGGATGACCAGCAACGTGGTCATTTGTTACCATCACCAAGTACTGCGCACTGTACACGGCCGTGCGTGCTGTGCTTTTCCGACGACTGCGCAGTAGATGTGTTTACGCCACCATCACCTGAGGGACGCGTTGTGCTATGACGTTACTGTATGCCTCCAGGTGACAGGAATTACTCAGCTCCGTGGGCATCTTATGGGACCACCCTCGTGTATTCGTATGCTCGGTCTGTCGTCGATGAAAGCGTCATTACGCGGCACATGCCCGCACTTACCCCGTTGCTTCGTGGCGATCAGCAAATAAAAGCGTGTGTGATGCCAAGTGAAATCGGCCAAGAACTCCAGGATTCCACTCCCATGTGGAACCTAACATTGAAAGCAACAAAATTCAGGGACACAGTCAATAATGTAGTGGTTACCTGAGGGCAAGGGGGCTGGGGTAGGAGAGAAGGGACAGCAACACAAATACATGGTGATGGCAAGAGGACTGACTCCGGGTGATGAGCACATCACACGACACACAGGCGATGCATTGTAGAGCTGCACGCCTGGGACTTGCGTGATTGTTTTGCTGATCAAAATCACCCCAAGAAATTTAGCAATAAAATCTGAAAAAAATAAATAAGCAGCATCGCGTGAAAGCAGTTTCCAAACTGCCAGGGCGCCTCGGGTGTCGGGCCCCGCCGGCCGCCCCGCCGGAGCTGGCGGAATGAGCAGCCGTGAGAGGGCGTGGGAAGACACAGCCGGCCGTCACCCCTGGTTGCGCCTCCCGCTTACCCACTCGAGGTCGGCCGCAGTCCGAACTCATGAAACGAGACTCCGCGAAGAAACAATTGGTAAGTCTGAGCCTCGTGTGGCCCCGCTCCGGCCCGGCCCGTGCCTCGCCTCTTTGTCCGGAGCGCCCAGGCCAGCACGCTCCCCGCCCGCCCGTCACCGCTGTCCCAGCTGTCAGCCCCACAGAGCTCGAGCCCAAGTGGCCCACATTTTACTGAGCAATGCCGCAGTCATGTAACTGTTATTATAGCACAGTGTTAAGGTTTTCTATTTTGTGATTGGGAGCTGTTGAACTCCTACTGAGCCTAATTTATCAGACTTTATCATAGATACGGATGCACAGGAAAGGACATAGTACATGCAGGGTTCAGGACCATCACCCGTTTCAGGCACCTGCTGGGGGTCTGAGCACCTATCTCCATGGATAAGGGGGGATCCTGGAGCTCCTGCTCCCGGCACGCTCAGAGTGGTCAGGGCGTGGTCTGTGCCGGGGTGAGGCCACCATGTCGATCGACACCAACGACTCAGATGAGAGGGTGAAAGGTTTGAGTGTCCCTGTTTGGCCATCCTGATGGTCAGCGTTTCCCCAGGAAGAAAACATCTGACGCCCTAAGACAACAGGAGGACGCTCTGCTTCCCCTTTTGCTTGACGCCAATGCAGACACAGAGGAAAGTTCGCACACTAAGTTTCGAAGTCATTTCTGTTGAGCTCATCAATAGTTGCCTTAGAAGAACTATGCCATGCCTAAGAAGCGCTTTAAGCCTTTCTAAGCTCCAAAGATTAGGGCGAAAAGGAGGGGGATGGAGGAGGACAGATAAACAACAGACTGGAGAGCATTCTCCATGCAGAGAAGGAGATGCTGTACTTTGGTTAGATTAATCCCCAAATTGAAACCGGTCCTGAACCATTCTGAGAAAAGAGAGCTGAGATAAGAGAAAGCCCTCAGCAAAGCCCCGCATTGAGCTGCTTCAGGAAATGTGGGCCACGTCCTTTCCATGCAGCCAAAGGACAGAAGACGAGCCCACAGAGGACGAATAGAGGGTGAGAGTTTCCTCGGACAAGCAGGGGAGGGGGGAGAGGGATGAGGAAAAGAAACAGCGGTCACGCAGGTCACACACACACACAGTGTCAAACTACCAACGTGTCTTTCCTGCTCCACCTGAGGACCACCCGCCTGCCTGTGGTCATACCATGGGGTTCTGCAAAGCCCAAGGGGCAGGGCCGCCTGGCTTGGCCTCTGGCCCACACAGGACGCTCCTGGAGGTTCTGAGTGCCCGAAGCAGCCAACCCCCTGTCCGTGGCATGCCTGGGTCCCATCTCCAAGGCCAAGGCCCATGTGGTAGAGGCAGACGCTGGCTCCAGAAGACTCCAAGTCTAGGCTTGAAGGTTAAAGAGCACCAGTGGAGGAGCTGACAGGACAGGAGACCCGAGGCTGGGGCCCAGCAGGATTAATGCAGGCTGACTGGGACACCTGGGTCTTCCCAGAGTCGAGAGCTTCCAAAAGGACAGTCCTCCTTTGGAAGTGTTGGTGACTTAAACGTAGTAGTCTCACACGGATTGATAATCTCACCTGCAACCTCTACAGGTAGCACCCTGGAAGCCCCAGCTGTCAGGAGCAGGCATGTGACAAAATCCAGTATGCAGCCAAAGCACGGCAGAGTGGGGCTGGCAGGGAGAGTGGCTCCCAGGGCAGCACGAGTGACCCAGGCCACTTTTGTTCAAAATCAAGAAAGACAAGAAACAGAGTATTCGTCACGAGGGAGGGTGGGAGGGCGGTGGCTCCTTCCTTGGGGAGACCAGCAGTTTTTCCTCCCCCTCTGTCTGAGGCTTTGAGGGGTGCCAGAAGAATCCAGACCAGCCTGGACGACGGGTGCATTGTCTGCGGGTCTGTAGGAAAGCGGGATCTGGAGCCCACTTCAAAGACCACGTGGGGAAGGTGCGCAAGAAGATCCCCATCCTTGCTCCTGAGAACAAGGAAGGACGCCCTGCTGATGGGGACTGGAGGACCCTCGGGACATTCCAGGTTTCAGGTGCTGCTTCCTGGCTCAGGGGCACCGGCTCCTCCGTAATTAATTTTCTGCTCTCACCGTGGTGTGTGAGGAAGCACATTGGACTCGATGCCTGTCCAGGATCTGAGAGATTCCCAGGAGCGGTGGGTGTGGGGTGGGAGGACTTCCCAGGAAAAGGCAGCCGTCCCTGCGGCCAGCCTGGGGAGTCCGGGGACGGGGGGCGTGGGGAGGCACCCTGACGGAAAGTTACACAGTCCTTGCTTGCTTTCTGGGAGCGGCACCCAGCACCTCCCTTCTGACCCATGCCCTTCGCCCTCTTGCATTTTTACTTGTCTCCACCTTTTGAAAAAACACGTGTATGAATATTTTTAGAAAATGTAAAACATGATCACCACCCCCTCCAGGGACAGCCACCCACAGGAACAGTCGTCAGAGTCCCCCTGGAGAGCATCAGCTCCAGCTCTGCTTCTCTGCTTCCCACCCTCCTTCTGCCAGTCATGGAGTCAGCAGTATCCACGGAGCAACCCTGCTGGGCTTAGACCCTGAGAACAGGGTGCGGACAAGACCGACAAGGGCCCTGCACTCCGGGAGGCGGGGCTTGAGGCCACCAAAAGGGACAGCCAATCACTTCACCACATTTGATGGAAGCACCACTAAGGATGCCCAGATAGAAAATAATAGAGCGCACCCCCACCCCCACCCCCACCCCCCACAAGAAGCACCGCCAAGCACTTCAGCTGAGACCATCGAGGGCAAAGGAGCCAGGCTTGCCACAGAAGGACGCCTGAAGGCAGGGCCAAGAAGCGTGGACGTGCCAAGGGCCTGGGGCAGTGTGTTCCAGAAACCGAGATGGCGCCCTTCGGCTGGAGTCCGACAGGAAAAGGGAGCGATGGTCCAAGGTGAGGGCCCCAGAGGCAAAAGCAGACCGCGCAGGGATTGGCCGGCCAAACACTGAGTGTGGACTTTATTCCAAGCACAGCAGCGAGGCCTTGAAGGAGTCCAGCAGAAAAGAAGCGTGCCCCCCTCTGTGGGCCTTACGATATCCTGCCCGGAGAATGGACGGGAGCATCCATGGGTTCCTGCTTCCTAGCTACAGCCCAGGGCACCTCATCTTCCTTGGGAGAAGGGGTTCATTCCCTCTCCAGATGTCATCAGCCGGGGCTACCAGAGTGTTTCCGGGACCTGGGAGAAAGGGAGAGGCTTTCACAGAAAGGCTGTTCCCACCAAGGTGCCTGCTTGGCCGCACTGAATACAGGGTGTCCCCCACCCCACCCCGCCAAAGAGGACACCGACTTTTCAGCCTACCGGGGTGGGCGGAGTCAGCTGGGTGGGCGGAGTCAGCTGGGTGGGCGGAGTCAGCTGGGTGGGCGGAGTCAGCCAGGGCCGGGAGGCGCCGCCCGGTAGCGCTCTCCTCCCAGGATTTCAAACTGGGTCTCGGGCTGCTGGAATCACAGCCAGATGCACTGCGGTCCCCGATTAACATTTTTTCTTTATCATGTGAACTCTTTCCTTGGTCTCCCTGGCTCCACAGCAGGGATCCCCATGTGATTTCTGCCGGGATCCACCCCCACTTTCAGGGAACGGGGTTTGAGGCGCTGCCCCTCCACTTTTCAAAGCCCTTCCCCTGGTCATCAGAGAGAGCCTGGCTGGGGTTGGGCTCTGTGAGACAGGGGACGCTCTCCTCCCGCCCCCGCCCCCCTCCCTGCCCCCGCATCCACCCCACCCCTCCACTTTTCTCTCTGCTCTATACGCAGTTACCTATTCAGCCGAACGGCCTGGATGGAATTTCATCTTCCCATCAAAGCCGCAGACCCTTTCCCGGGGCCTGCTTAGCGATGACGTCTGTCAAAACTGGAACTGTGGCAGCCTTCGGGGGCAGCTCGTCCCCCTGCGCGTTGGTGTCATCCCGTGGGGCCCCGTGGTTCCGGTTCCGGTTTGCTGATGAAAGTCCGGCTTGAGCCAGCCCCCAGCTGCAAGCAAAGGGCGCTCTACGGCAGGAGTAGGGGTGGTGTTTATGATAAGCCACTGAGTGCTATCAGGGTTTTTTTTTTAATCCTATATACATGTCACTTGGATACAATTTTTTAAATTTATTTTTAAAGGTTTCAGGTTTATTTCAGTGGTTTCAGTAAACATTTAAAACATTTGATTTCGTTTGTCTTCCCTTCTGGGAAGAGGAGGAGGAGGGACAAGGAGGGATGCTCTCCTGTCCCATCTTCATGGTTAACTACTTGGGCTCATATCTGCAGACAGGCCAGACTCTGCCCCCACGTCCCCCGCCAGACCTCCCACCACTGAATTGTATAATCCCCCTGGGGCTTACTCAGTCCACACAGAACCCCCAAACCAGGAGGAGAGAGAGCTGGGAGCGGAAGACCAAGGTGGAAAGCTGACCCACAGATGTGCTTCATGTGACGCAGATCAGGTGGCCCACACAGGTTAGAAATCAAGGAAAGTTACCCATGTTTAGAAACGGAAAGAATTCAAGACTTCTGGCTTCTCTTGAAAAAGCCAGCTCTCCGGTGACTCGGGGCCCACATCCCTGCAGGGCAAGGGTGCTCCCCGCCCACCCGTGGCTCCCCACCCTGGCGCTAGGGGTTCATTGCCCTCCATCACCAACCACCCTCAGGCATTTTCCTCACATCTCTGCATTTCACTCATTTCAAATTACCCGCCTGACTCCATCCCGTTTGCCTGTTACTGTCATTCCTTCTGTCCTTGCCACTTGCTACCAGTTCCCCTGGGGCCACACTGGGCCCGCCTGCCCTCCCAGGGCTATGTCCTACTCTGCTTCCATTTGAGGCTTCTATGCAGATGGACAAGGAGTTCACTCCCAGTTCCTCAAAACGCATCCCCCCACCCCCACCCCCGCCTCCGAGTCCCCGCTTCTGGTGTCTCCCCAGTGCATGCCTCCCCAGCTGACCCTTCGCAGCTCAGGGTAGCCTTGCTAGTCATTTTCTGTTGCTACCATAACAATTTACCATCCCCAGTGGCCTAAGCAACACAAACTTCTTTTATAGTTCTGTAGGGCAGACACAGACTTGGGGCTCAGGGGACTAAAATCAAGGTGTCAGTAGAGCTGTGTTCCTACTGACGCCCACTTCCTTGCTGGCTGTCAGCTGAGGGCCATTTCTCAACGTCTAGAGACCCACCACATTCTTGGCTCATGGCCCTCTTTCTCCATCTTGGAAGTCTAGTCTCTTGACACTTTGAATCTCTCTTTTTTCTTCTGTCTCATTCCTCTGACCCAGCCAGGAAGATGATCTGCTTTTAAGGATTCCTGTCTTGAAGAAACCGGGTCCACCCAGGTAAGCCAAGACAATCTTTCCGTCTCAAGGTCCAAATCCTTAATCACATCTGCAAAGTCTCTTGTGCGTCTAAGTTTCCAGGGAATTAGGGCATTGGCATCTTTGGTACCTATTATTCTATATCTATCCATCTATCTATCTATCTATCTATCTACCTACCTACCTATAATCTATTCATCCATTCATCTTTCTATTCTATCCATCACACTCTATTAGAAGCCTAACCCAAGTCTTACATCTTCTAAACAGTCCTGCTTAACTTTTCTCTCCTAAACTACTGTGCTGTGTGATATTAAGAGAGTCACTTGATATCTCTGTTACTCATTTCCATTGGGTGCAGTTGTGTACTGGTGAATGCTTAAGAGCCGGCTCTCCATGGTAGAGGAGAAGTTCTGGTCTATAGGGTTGGCCAATTTCTGTGGTATTAACATTCCCACATGGTTCATTTCAAGCTACCACTGTGATGCTACCAATGTGGACGTAGAGATGGGAAGAGAGGTGTACAGTCAGTTCTTTCAATCCAGTACGAGGCAACTCCAGCACTCCACTCCTTATGTGTAAATTAGGGAATTGACTAGTTGATCTAAATATCATTGATCAATCAATGATTTTGCAAAAACTGGGAAATTCTGACAGCTCTGTGAGTGTGTCTCTCTCTCTCTGGGGTGGTGCCATCTCCAGTGTAAATGTTTCGAGGACACCTCTGTGAAAAACATATCAGAAACTGCTTTTGTGAGAAAGAGATGGAAGAAACTCTACTAGAAAGAGATCCGGGTACATCTGGGGTCTGTCGGCCTCAAAGTGATCACAAAGTGCTCAATCCAACCACAACTGGAGCTGGGCTTTAGGAAACTATATGAATTCTTCCTAGAAACTAATTTCTATGCATAATGGCTTTTATTGTGATTTCCTGGGGTACACATAATCAAGTGGAGGAATCACATGAAGAATGCCAGCCCCAGAAAAGAACCGTCAGCACGGTAAAGAAGGTACATTGGTGATTTTCTCCTGCAGTATGCACTTTCGTTTGTGGTTAGTGAATTTCTTACTTTTAGGCATCCAGGAAATTAACAGCTGCATTTATTGAGTGCTTCCTACTTGCAAAGGTCTTCATGCATATCATCTAATTCGATTAGCCTGGTTGGTCTCAACTAGTTGGATAACCAGCCTGTCCCAGATTGCTGGGCTAGAAAATGGGGATGATGGGATCCAAACCTCCAACTCCCAGCTCCACTGTCCCTGCGTGTGAACGTGTATGTGTGAGGGGGTGGGGTGGAGGAGCCAGTGGGAGGGCTCAGGCTGGAGTCTGAACTGGCAGGAGCGTGAGTATCGACAGTCAACAGTGGTCTGTTTCTGAAAGAACCAATTCCCGTGGACCCATCGACAAACGCTCCCTTTACTTATTTGCTGTTCCTGCAGCTTCTATTGACTTAGCTCCCAAGATGACACTTGCATAGCCTCAGACTAGATCTGGGGATCTATCATCCCCAGGGGCACCACTGCTTGTTTCTAAGCCTGCCTCCATCCCTCTTTCTCCTTTCTCCCCCACCTTCTCAGATCCCCGTTATCTCATATGCCCCTAAGGTGACATTTACACAGCCATTTGATTCAGCCAACAATTATTGAGCACCTACTGTGTGCCATGCACTGGAGGTCTAAATCTGAGAGAATCACAGTCTGGGCTCCAAAGTTTCCCTGGGTGTGACATGCCAAGCTCTTAAGGCCATAAATGTACAAGATGCCACAGGGGTCCTCAGGGTAGAATGCAGATTTCAAGTTCTAGGGGAATAGAGCTTCCCCCAGGGGGACTCTTGAGCTGAGATTGAAATGAGAAAGAGTGGAGTTTTCTGGGCGCCAGAGGTGGGTGAAGACTTTTGCTGATCAGGGTATCATGTGTGTAAATAAACGAAAGCCCCAGAGGGCCTGTGACTGGAGTTTAGGGTGGGTGTATGTCACGGGAGTGGGAGTGGTGTGGTGGCTGGGAATAAAGCCAGTGGAGGGAGAAGAAAGCAAAAGTCACCAGGGGCCAGCTCAGCAGGGTTTCGTATGACCAGTCTGGACTTTGTCCTGTAGATGATGAGTTTCAAGCCAATGAGTGAAACAATCAGATTGGCATTTCAGAGATGGCTCATTGGGCATGGATGTGACATCAGAACTGAGAGGCTGGAGGCCACTGCAAAGATCCAGGTGGGGATAGTGAGGGCCACAAGCAAGGCAGTGAGGGTGGGGCTGAGAGGACAGACACGAAAGGTAGGCACACACGGACGGACATGTTCACGGGCATCCTCTGCAAGGACCCTTGCCTGAGGGTGAGTGAGGCCTGAGAGCTGGAAGAAGCACATTCCACAGACTCCAGGGGGTCAGAGGAATAAATGAACTCTGGTGAAGGGGGTTAGCCAGGCAAAATCACCTGTCCCCAGGTCAACTGATAAGCACAGATTGCACAAACAATTGCAGAAAAGGCTGCTAGGTGCAAGGCTCGGTGACAGCACCCCAATCAATATTCAGCAGTTCAGGGAAGAGGGGGATCGTTTGGCAAAGGGCAAGAACACCATCGGCCCCTCCGTGTGGGAGGGCATTGCGGTCATGAAGCATCACGCCCTTCGCCACATTGCCAACGCCGGTGACCTGAACGACACTTTACAGTGAAGAAGGCTGAGGCCCAGGGAACTTGCTGATGTGCCCAGGAGTACCAGGCTGGTGTGAAAGGGGGCTAGAACTACACCCCCACCTCCGGAGACCAGATTTAGCTTCCGGCCACACTGTCCTGACCTCCTCTGCTCAAGCCCCGTGACTCGTGCCGCCTGTTCGAGGTGCGGGATCACTTGACTCGCCTTTGATTATGCCATAGGGTAGTAATGGCTTAACACTTGAGGTCTATGCCACGTGGCGGGCGCTGTTCGAAACACTTTGCATGCTGCAAACGGACCTGAGCCAATTTGTCCATTCAGCAGCTGCCAGGCGCTTTGGGAAATACTAGGGCTTTCTGCTAATTAGAGGAGGGTGGGAATACACGGCTTTCCCTCTCCACCTGCTGCTACCTAGTGGCATTACAATGAAAGGAGTTCTGCCACCAGCACAAAGAGGCATGAAGTCGCCCACACGCCCGTCCCCGCTCTCTGCCTTGTTAGCCATTCTGACACCCCTCGCAGGGAAGGGTCACCCTGTAATCAAGCTCCATGGCAGGGGCAGCTGGCTTTCTGGTCAGACCAGGAGTCAGAGGCGGGGCCAAAAGGAAGTCTAGACACAGAAGTCTTCTCTGTGGGTGTTGGGCGACAGCGTCACCAGTTTCTTTGCTTTCTGCCGGGGAAAAGGTGCCTGCCTAGTCAACCATCTCTCTTCATAGTCCTCACTTCATCCACAAAAAGGTTATTTTTAACCTTGTTCATGCTAACTAACTGCACCCCTGATGCTGCTTTAGATAGTAATATTTGTAGCCCCCCTACCGTGGATACTCTGGAGGGTGGGTCATTTAACAAAGGCTCTTGGAGCAGTCACCAGTGCTGGCATGGTCTCAAGAGCTCTGAACTTGACACGTGATAACCCATTTCACTGTTGTCACAACCCCACGCAGTACATACTAATATTGTCCTCGCGCCTCCAATTAGGAAACTGAGGCATAGAGAAGTTGAGGGCTGCTTCCCCGATGGGGTGTGAGAGACTGGAAAGTAGAGGCTGTGGGTGAGGTCTGTCCTCCCACCTCCAGACAGAGCCAAGCCCAAGGCTGGGCACACGATCAATGCGTGTTGGTAACAGAGAGCCACCCCATTTTACTGGCTGGCCTGAGGTTGGAGAGTGTGGTCGGGTGTGAGCAGCAGCGAGAGCCACCTGGCCACTGCTACTGGGACCCACTTCGCACCTGCCATTCCTCCGCCGTGCCATCCTCACGTTCCCATGCATCCTGCGTTGCTCAGTGCCGGCCTCGCCCCGGGACAGTTTTCATAGATTGTGGATTTGCCGACTTGGCCTGCCCTTACATACAGAAGTCTCTTGTGCATCTTGGATTGCCATCGTACCCAATACTCAATGAATTCTCCTAAAATGAGTGAAAGAATACCTGATTCAGGGAAAGAAATTGCACGACTGTGTGTGTGTTATTGTTTCCACTCTTGTCTAACTCCTTGTATAAAAACTTGCTCCCTTGATTATCATGCCATTTTGGAGGAAGATGTAGTTTCCATAATAAACTAAAAAGAAACCAATACATGGAATGGAGAAAAAGGCATAAAGATCACATAAATCAAGTATGTGCTGTGTGCCAGGCACTTATACATGTATCTTCTCATTTAATCCACACCAAACTTATTTAAGACAGGCTCAGAGAGGTTAATAACATGCCCAAGATCACACAGCAATTAAATGACTGCTCCTGGCTCTCTCTAATGCCAACCCAGACTCTTGCCACCACACTGCACAGATAGCAAGCAAATGTGTTTAGGAAAGATGTCAATGTCAGGCAGTGCCTAGAAGCACATTTTAGAGAGGTGCTCAGAGGTCTGCCTTCCTCAAAGAGAAAAGACTTTTGAAATTATCACAGCATACTCTATTCAGAAAGCTGACATGTCTAGACAGAAAGGGACGCCCAAATCTCAAGGTCCCTCCTCTCTTTCAGGTTTTCTATTACATTGAAGGGAAGGGGGGAAACTTTCCAACATGCAAAACGTATGCAGAATTTTATTCAAAAATGTTTAATAAATCAAAGATGCACTTAGAACAGGAAACATCACACAGCCCAGGTGATAGTTCTCTGTGAGGCTGAAGATCCAACAGGGCAGCCTTGTGTTTCTGCAGAACTGATTGATGGGATGGGAGAGATGTGGGGGTGGGGGGGGCGGGGGACATGCTCTCTGCCACAGACAAGCACCGAACAGAGGAAATTTCAATTGCAAGAGGGAAGATTGAAGCCCGCTGAAAGATTAAAGAAAGGGAAGAAGTACAAATGGGTAGATCAACTGTGGTATGAATATCCCGAGGTGTTTAATTCACATTGGGCTGTGTTGCTTTTGGAGGTTACACAGTTGTACTACATTTGGTGGTACTTATATCTTCCCAAACCTCATAGATCACGAGAGCCAGAACCACCAATGACCAAAGACCAGGATTCATTTTGGCACCTCTGAATCTTGAGTTCCTGGCTTGGCTGCGAGCCCTTGCCAAGAGAGAGACTTCTGTCATCTGATCTAATGTGGTT
The DNA here is from genome assembly GCA_004026885.1 of Lyroderma lyra. Classification (NCBI taxonomy): domain Eukaryota; kingdom Metazoa; phylum Chordata; class Mammalia; order Chiroptera; family Megadermatidae; genus Lyroderma; species Lyroderma lyra. The sequence goes on from PVJL010000939.1 coordinate 267,973, forward strand.
TTCCACTGTCCCTTCATCCATCTACCCATCCACCAATCCATTCATCCACCAATCCATCCACCCACCCATCCATCCACCCACCAATCCATCCACCCACCAATCCATCCATCCACCAATCCATCCACCCACCCATCCATCCACCCACCCATCCATCCACCCACCAATCCATCCATCCACCAATCCATCCATCCACCAATCCATCCATCCATCCATCCATCCATCCATCACCCATCCACCCATCCATCCATCCATCCATCCACCCATCCATCCATCCATCCATCCATCCACCCATCCACCCACCCACCAATCCCTCTGTCCATCCACCAGTCCATCCATCCATCCATCCATTTATCCACCAATCCATCCATCCATCCACCCATGCATCCATTCATCCATCCACCCATCCATCCATCCATTGTCAAATACTTATTGACATCCCATGCCAGGCCCTGAGCTAGGACATTAGCACTCTGGGGATAGAAACAGGACAAGGATTTGAATGTGGAGAGGAAGACCAAAGGGAAAGACCAGTGTTGACTTCCAGGTTTCCACCATATGTCCCCTGGCACCATTGTCTAAGACAGAGAGGTTCAGAAGAGGGTATTCATTCTCCAGTTGGCATTTCTTGAGCACCTACTGTGTGCTTGAAATGCTACAACAGCTTCTGAGAAAAAGAAGAGCAGCTGCATCATGGGCTCACCCAGACCTGGGCTCAGCCTGAGGGGTAGACAGACACACTCATGCTGGCCATGTGAAGGAATCACATGGAATTCAGGATCACCAGTGTGTCAGTGGGGCTCCCCATCCTGTTCCTCCAACTTCAACCTGGGCTCATCAAACTATAAGATTTTTCAGAAATCAAAATGGACCTGGAATTGACCATAGGGAAAATAAAACAACTTACTCTTTCCTGTAAATTTGACTTACGTATTATGGGAAGCATGCCAAATGGCCAGGGCTTCCTTTCTCCTTTGGCCAACAGGGAGCTTAGCTATACACGTGCTGCTCAGCTGTAACCATGCAGAGTTTATGGTTTCCGTAGTGACATTCTGTTTTGCTTTCTGACATTGATTACCTCAATGAAACACCTGTCGTTGTCTGCTCCTGGACCTGGACCTGCCTGGCTACGTGTGCCCCTCAGCCATCTCTGATGAGACCAGGGACAGCCTAGGTATTATCATTTAAAACTTGGCTGAGTCATTTTGGCTTCCCGAATTGGATATGTGTTCTAAGTGCTGCAAAGGAAACTTCCAGTTAACAGGAGTTGTGGATGCTGTGAGATGCCAATAGACAGATGCCCTCTTCCTCTCGGCTGCCAGGTGTGGGCTGCCAAAGGCTCTCAGCTGAGTTTCTCTCTGAAAATGAACCCTTGACTAGAGTTACCTCGCCGAAGCTCATATCCACAGGGCCAGCCCATATCTAAAGACGGGGTGATCCTAGTACCCAGGCCCAGCCCCTGTGGCTCATGGTGGGCGTAATTTCTGTGTAAACCCGCCGAGGGCAGCAGTGTCCCAGCAGTCCAGGACCCCCTCCCATGGTTTCCAGCGTGAGTCCAGCTTTGGCTACAACTGTATTGCTTTCTCTTAGAACAGAGGTGCACAAACCATGGCCTTCTTTTTGTAAACACAGTTTTATTGGAGCATAGCCAATATGTCACAACGTGTGCGCGCGCGCAGTACCATATGCACAATCGTCTGTTGGCATGAGTATCACCTGTGGCTGCTATTGTGTTACAATGGCAGGATTGAGCTGTCCCAACAGAAACTGGATGGCCAGAAAAAACCGGAAAGTTTTATTATCTGGCCCTTTCAGAAAACGTTTGCCGACGTCGCCCTGTCCTAGAAATAACAAATAGAGTCAGGGTCCCACCATCACCACCACCACCAAGAAAGCAGTCACTCCTTCCCTGGTTGGACATTAGGCCTTTTCACTTCTGAGGGTCTGGGGGGCTCAGCAGACGTACCTTCCATCAAAAGACTTTACTGAGAACAAGGCCTGTGTGTGTGCCTATGTGGTCAGCCTAGTCTCACTGGGCTAAATTCAAGGTGTCAGTAGGCTGACCAGACGTACCGTTTGAAACGGGACTGGACCGTTGTTTTCTGTCCTGTTTAACATGGGATGTCTGGTCAACCTTTAAACCACTCGCTAACTCAGGATATCAGAGCATGGGGCTCGGGCAGGGGTGCTGTGAGGAAGTCTTTTCTTAGGGGGCGAGAATCAGCCACTGGACAACCAGAGTCACAGGGCCACCTGAGGCAGGACAAAGGCTCTCTCCAGAGGCATGTAACCCAACACGTGAGAAGATGTCACCCAGATCTAAGAGAATAGACAGACATGATACCATCTGAAACCCCCATTGGGATGAGGGCTACGGGCTCTGTGTTTGAATTCAAAAATCAGAAGTCCCAGGTAGGCTTGTCCCAACTCCCCAGATAAGGACATTACATGATAAACTAACCTCTTTGTCCTCCTAAATTGAAAGGATTAAGGATCTTTGAGAGAATTCTTTCCTTTAGGGCTACCTGCAGAAATGTATTCAATTCACATTGTAGTGATAACAAAACGTTAGGGAAATAAGAGACAATATGTGGGAGGCCTGTGGTTATTCCACGAAGAGCAAAATTGTTCACTTTTTGCGTGTAATAAAGGGAAGATTACATGTCCGGGAAATTAATCCGGATTAAAAAAGATGAACAGTCAACTCTCCCGAGTCACTTCCTGTTGACACAGGAAGAAAAGCTTCTGGTCTGTTTTCTGGGAATCTCTCCACGAACTCAGGTCACTAGTTCACATAGGATAGGACCATGGGTGGGGAAAGAGGTGGCGTAAGTCCCAAGAGTGATCCAGTGATCGAACTTCCCTGAAATTTGTTTCTCTTTACCATCTGTGCAGATGCTACAAAGGCTCCAGCTTGGAATTGGAAAAACAGCAAACCCCTCCTGCACGCGGCCTCTCTGGCTCTTGCTCTGTGATCAGATAGCCATCAACGGTGCCAGCCCACTTGGCCACCATCACTATCACCACCTCCCATACACAAGGATTTCTTCCCCTCCCCTCGTTTCATTCTTCTTCACACTTAGCACGAACTCAGATTGACTTGCTTACGTTTCCATTGTCCGCCCAGCTCTCCCTAACCAGAAGGCGTGCTCTTTGAAAGCAAGATGGTGTCCATCTCTTCCGACCCTGTGTGGCTCACGCCTGGCTCCAAGCAGCTCATTGGTGACTATTCAATGAGCAGCAATGCAGTGCTCATAAATAAACTGAAGATGTTCAAAATTTCACAAGCACTATAGTTTTTTACATCCAGTTTTTTTTTTTTTTCTTTCTTTTCACGTTGAGTGAGCTATGCTGTCATACCTGTCCTGGTCATAAAGTCTCCAGCTATCCCTTTCCTAAAGTGGTTATTCACTTCAGATCTTTTTCTTGAGTAGCTGTCATGGGCCAGGCAAGTGCCAGGCATTCGTGCCAGGAACTCAATGGTGAGCAAAATAGAATGCTTGCCTTCACGAGCTTTCAGTCCAACGGGAGCACTGGCAGACCAAATATGAATGAAATAACAACGCAAGTGTGTAGTTACGCCCTTGGTTAAGTGCTATGAGGGAAAAGCACATGCAGGGCTTCTGAGGAAGTATGTTTGGGCTGAGATTTGAAAGATGCATTAACTGGGTGCGTTAACTAGATGCACTTGCTGAAGAGTGATTAGGGCTACAGTTACGAATGGAGTTATGGCTGGAGGGAGGCGTAGGAGAACGACAGGACAAGGACAGTGTAGCATGCGCATGATCAGGTGGATGCTGGCCAGGGATGAGGCGATAGCTGCGTAAAATAGGGTGGAGACAAAGTAAGTGGAGAAAGGGAGATACATTGGGAATTATTTAGGAGGTCAGAGGGCAGGCCTTGGTTTGTCCTTCAAGGGCCATCAAGGTGGCTGGGACATTGACTTTGGCTTTGTGAGTGGGTGCTCATGGGACACTCCATGCCCGGCTACCTGGCTTCCAAAGGTGGAAGCAGCCACTGGGCATCCAAATGTGCCTTCCAAATTGAGATGCGGACGAGTAAGCCCAGGCGAGCGTGCCTACCTCCGTCGGCAGCCAGGTTTCAGAACCTGGATTTAGGCCTCAGGTGGGAGGATTTGGGAGCCCTTGCGGAGATTTACTGTGGGCAGTCAGGCATTTATAGGAGCTCAAGTCCATGCTTATTAAAGAGATCGATTATGTCCCTGAGAACCCACACTTAACAGGTGACTGTTGTTTTATACAGCCCCATCTGCAATCAGCGTAAAGAACATAGGAAACCATTGGCCCCAAACATGAGCAACATGGGGTTTTTCCCCCTCTTGATCAAAGAAAGACTCCAATGAAAAGGAAAAAAACATAATTAAAAAGTAAAAATCATTATGTAATGAAATCTGAAAGAAAACTTTTGAAGCCAACAAGCAACCATGGGCAATACTTCAAAGGGCCCAGAATCAATGTTTGTCAATAGCAGTTTTGCATCCTTTAATTTATCTTTCATGAATATAAAGCATGATGCAATTAGGAGCTCATCCGTGCCTTAATTCTGTTTGAGATTTGATGAATCAGAACTGTGCTAACATTCCGTCCGAGTCAGCAATGTCAGAGGCCTGTGGCAGGAGCCTCACTTCATGGAGGGGCTTTCATCCAGCAGCTGGGGTACTACCTAAGCATCGGGTCTTCTGCACAGAATCCTCGGGAGCCTCCACAGATGCAGCCAGGAGCTGGGGGGCTTTTTATCTCTGCCACTTTCTTTGCAGACTTTCTCCCAGAAAAGAAACCAACCACCTCATGATTCAGCCCGACCCCAAAGTTACCATTTGTTTAATCAAGATAGTTGGTTTGCAAAACATTAAACATTAAACAGTATTTGATGCCTAGTTAATAATTTGCATCCTCTTCATTTGTTCCTGAATCCTTGAAGACTGACATTTTCCCCACCTAAAGGCACAGACAACAAAAGAAATTGCATGTAGAGCAGAACAAGAGTCCTTCAACGGCAAAGATGTTGGCCAGAACGTCTGATCTCCGCGTTCTGCTGCTAATGGTTCTGGCGGGAAAGACAGCTTGCGGGGTAAGTGTTGTTCTCGAATTTCTGTGGTTGAGAGACTCAGGTTATTGGGAGGACCAGACCAGCTGGGCCAGGAGCAACGAGAAACTTCAGCTGTGAAGGAGTAGTGTTGTCATGTCAAACGTGTCCTGGATCCCAGAGCCAATGCAGGCCTGTAACGGTGGCTGCTGGTGAGCTGCCCACCCATGGAGCCACGCGGCTGGCTGAGCCCTCTGGGAGCGCAGTCTCCGTGAACACCCCCAGGGAAGTGGCGGGGGGCCAGGAAGTCGGCTAGGGATGTGGGCTGTCCGGCATGGACCTCAGAGACCCCTCAGAGAAGCCACTGAAGGCCACAAGCTCTCGCTCTCTCTCTGCACGTGCGTGTGTGCATTTTCTAGCCGTTTTGGCTGACGTTAGGGTAAGCACCCCTGTGCTTGGGCCCTGGAGGAGAATGATCCTGGCCTCAGGGTTACTTAAGTGGATGAGATATATGGAGAGAAGCTTTGTGGGTGGTACTTTCAGCCCCCTCACCCCATAGCCTTGACTGTAGTGGGTGTAGAGGTGAGCAGGGCCCCGAGGGAGACTGGGGTGAGGAGGGGAGGAAGGAGACATCGAGGGTGGCGCATGGAGGACTCAAGACATTTGGGAGCCAGTGAGTCGTGGAGATGCCACAGTGGCGACGTGCCCCTGTGGTCCGAGAGTGTTGGCAGGGTCTCCGTGGGCGCCTTCCATGCAAATGGAGCCTCCTGCAGCTCCTGGGGGGCGGGGGACTGGAGGCGAGAGCGTGGCCGTGGAGCCAGGACTTGCGCCGCAGCTTTGCCGCCTTCGAGCTCTGGAACACCGAGCAAGTAACATAATCTCGCGGGGCCTGTTCGTTTCACTGCAAACCAAGTGACCGTCGCTCACCGACTTGCGGAGGGTCAGGATTGAGTTCACGAGGCAAGGCGCGCGGCTGTCCCCAAACCGTAGCTCCTTCCCCTTCAAAGTCCCAGAATGGACACACGAGTGGTCCCGAAGAACCAGAAGGCGCCCCTGTGCTGGGGGGCGGCAGGGCACGGGCAGGCGAGGAGGACGGCACCACCAGCCGTAACCTCCTTCTCCCATTAAGCCCCTTCACCTTTGACTTCTCGTGCCCTCCACAGGGCTTTGCCTGCCAGGAGCAGGTTAAATGGCCACGTTGGTGACTGGCACGCTTTAAAAACAAGAGCTTCCCCTCCGTTCTCGGCAAACTACTCAGAAGCCTCCTCAGCGCCATAGGAGGGCCCAAGGGACTCACCTCTGAATGCGTTTTGTGTCCCAACGCCGACTTGCGTCCATGCGGTGCGGCTGCAATGACAAATTGCGATCAAGCCCCCGACATCGTTTGACTGCTTGTTGGATGTCCGGGGCCAAAACCCAGCAGAAATGCCACGGTGGGTCTGGAGAAAAGCATGGAAATGATCAGAGGCCCACAGGGGGGTCCAAAGAAAGTACCGGCCAGAAAGAATTCGATCCGAAAGTTTGCAGGCAAGGAGAGTTGATGCAGTCTGTTTGAAGTTCACAAAAAGATAATGGTCCCCCCAAATCTTTTTTTTTTTTTTTTTTTTTTTGGCAAGCCTCAGTGAATTTTTAGGGTTAGCGATGAAATTATAAGTCAATAATGGATAAAAGAGAAAATATGAGAGATAGCCTTCGGGCAATGAGCTCAGTCAATTCCAAGGAGAGGATTCGGGGCTTTGGAAAGTTCCGTACCCCAGATGTGCGCCAGACAGGTGGTCGGCAAGGCAGTGTGCCTCTCACAGGCCAGTGCACAGCCATCCGGGGAAGGCGGCCAAGTCTCTCAGATGCTTTAGAGAGTTGGGGGCATCATGGGGGGGGAAGGAGCCTCATGGCCAGATGGCTGGGTGGCCTCTCCTGCCCCATGGAGCTGAAAAGAATAAGCAACTACTAGCACGGAGTGAGCAGCGCTGAGCGCCAGGCGCAGTGCTTTCGCTACGCTGGTCCGCCTCCGGAGGGACCCTCAGAATTAGGTGCCGTTATTGCTTCCAGTTTACAGACCAGGAGCTCGGTGACTTGACCTCGAGTCATACCACTGAGACGTGGCAGAGCTGAGCTCTACACGATGGCTGCTGTGCATCTGTCTTGACAAGGACTCTTGCTGAAGATGAGATTCCTTCGGTCCCAAGAGCATCAGGGTCATCGTCCTCCCTAGAGGGACAGGAGGCTCTTCGACCAGGGGGCTGGGAGGAGGGCCATGGACTCCACGTGCCTGAAAATCTACAGAAAAGCAGTCCCAGGGTCCGTGGTCACTGCCCACTGGAAAAATGCTCCAGTACCCTCCCGTGAGCTCAGGTCGGGCAGGAGACCTTATAATGACCTCTCCGTGGCCGTCTTTAACGTTGGTTTTTGTTCAGCTAGCTGCCATCCACACACGGATGGGTCAGATATCATTGCTGTGGACACGGGTTCATTCGTAGTGCCTCCTGGTCTGGTCTACACTGGGTTTTCCTTACCAGCTGTAAGGACTTGTCCTGTCTCCAGGGCTAGAAACCTTACCTTGCTGTGGCTCTTAGGGTGACTTGGGGTGCCACTGGGCTGGGTCATGATGGAATTTAACCTTCCAGGGTCAAAAGCCAGAGGACAAGGCCCGTTAAGTCCACCCTGCATATCTTGGCCAGTTGCCAGGGGACGACAGTGCAAAAATGCACGTTTGCTCCCATTTCTGTGCTTTTTAAACCCTCGAGTTTAAACCCAGGAACCCTAGAATCCCCGTAGGGATAGAGCTGCAAAAATGTTTGCACAGACCAGAGGTTGAAGACTGGCAGATTGGGGTACATTCTGCTCACAGCCAGAGTTTTGTTAAGCGGGTAGAAGGTCAATTCGAAGAGAATTTTGATTTCCTTTCAACTGCTTGGCAACATTTAAAAACAGAACGTTTCACATAACAGTACAAATCTCCAGCTTTTCTTGCAAAGCAGACGCTCTACTAAAGCAGAGTTCACATTCTTGCATGGCAGCAGAAGGAGGGGAACCGGCTGCTCCCGTCATGAGAAGAAACTTAGGACTCTCTGATCCCACAGGTCCCACCATTCTCTGCTGCTGACCCCCTTTCTGGGTGACTGAGGTACATTATGTGCCTGGTTCTACCTTGGAGAGAGACAGAAACAGAGCGCAAGAGAGATAGACAGACAGAGACAGAGACAGAGACAGAGAAAGAGAAAGAGCGAGCTTGTCTGGTGGCTCAGAAACACTGTAGGCGTGGACGTGTTGGGGCCAATTTTGGATGGTCAAGTAGCTGGGCCTAATACCTGAGAATTCAAGCATCCAAGTCTGCATGGCTCCGGGACCAAACAGACCTTCGATGACGCGAAGACATGCACCACCCTTTCCAAACCCTTAATGCTCCAGAATGTCAGTCTCTTGCAAGCCCAGGAGACACCCCTCCTTCTTGCTATAAACCACACAGAGTCTGTGGAACAGAGAGGGATTGAATCTCACAGCACCTTCTTATAGATTTAAAAGAAAGGAAAACATTGATCCCAAGTACAAAAGTAGCTGGTTAGCTCCGGCATCATACTTTGGTATTTAGGGAAATCAGGTCACAGGAAATAGCATGTGCATCTAGGCATAGGTACAGTTATATTTTAAATTCATTAGGGTCCCCTTCATGCAAAAGGAATTCTGCTGTCACAGAGAAACAGCATGGCAGAATATTTGGCAGCCCGGATTTTAAATAAAACATGCTTTTTCTTCATAATTAATATAACAAGGTTTCCTGGCTTAGGACTTGGCAAAGCTCCCGGGGGGGAATAAAGGCGTGGGGGGAGTTGATGTGACGTGCCTGTGACCCGACAAACAGGTTCCAAGAAGAGTTTATGCTGAGTGAGCTCTCCTCAACAGCTCCACAGTTTGAAAAAAAAAAAATCAAACTCACTGACAACAGTGACTAATAATCATAACAGCAGCCATTTGTCAGATATTGTGTACTTTCTGCTTATTATGTCATGAAAACATCCCAACAGCCCTTTGAGGTAGGGACCACTGTCATCCTTGCTTTGCAAAAAAGAAACCAAGCTCCAGAGCAGTTAAATGATCTGCCCCAGAGAGCAGGGAGTCAAAGCAGCTCTGCCCAATGCTCAGTTCCACGCCCCTGGCCACTGTGGTAGCCGTCACCGGGCTGGGCACTACCCCAAAACAAATGAGGTAGTTCAATGTGGTATTAAAGGTGTCAGAGGGGGCTGTGGCCTCAGAGCCCAGCTTCCAGCTAGAGATGAAGTTACACCTCCCCAGAGGCTTTGTCAACAGCCCCTGAAGTCTTTTTTTTTTAAAACTGGATGGATCACACCTTGTCACACGGGCGACTGATGAGTCCAGTGCTTCTAAGACTTGAATCATGAATGAATCCATCTTAAGAAACTTTGCCAAAGCCCATACTGCTTTCTTAGTACTGCTGTTAAACAGACTCATGACTCTTTTTCTCTACCTAAATAGGTTTGTTTTTAAAGGACACTGCCCCTAATGTAAATGGAAAATTAAAACACAAAACGATGTCTTTGAATGCTGACTGGCTACAGGTGTCACACTAAAGCTCACACAGCCTGAAGCCTGCTCTCTCGAGAGGTGGAGGATAGAGACCAGCACCGCCCGAGCCTTTTTCTAGGCTAAGATCGGAAGGGTGGACTGTAAAATTGACAAGGGAATGACTTTGCCACGCTGAGTTTTGATGCTACGTCACGCCCTGGCCGGGTGCGTGCCATCGTGGGTCCCATACCACCGGAAGCACAGACGTGAAGACAGCATCAGGGGTGACCTTGGTGTCCATCGGCGGGAAGCGACTTTTCGGAGCCCCTGGGCTGTTTGCTGAGGCCGACTGGCCCAGGAGGTTAATGGGGGGCGCGGGGCCACATGGCGGGCCCCAGACTCGTTTCTTTTTTTTTTTATTTGCCTTTTCAAAAGGCTTCCAGGTGTGTGATCACATCCAGAAATGAGTGTTTGTTTGCATCAATCTCCTTATCCTGGATGGTCTCCCCCACCAAACACCCACAATCCCACCCCCCGACCCCACAGTCTATCTGACCCAAATCCCTAGGCTGACCCACTTACACAGACATTTCTCACCAAGTACTTACCCAAAGAGTCATTTTAAATGCTCAACCCCGCCCCCGAGCAGCCACATCCCCTTGAATAAAACATTGGGTAGGATAAAGGAATTCTTACTTTCACAATTGGGGAAACTTGAGGCACAGAGAGTCTCTACAACTTGCACAGGAGCAAAGATAAGCCCAAGAGTCTCCTTGGTCAGGAGTTTCATGCTGAGAGGCATGATCGAAGAGTGGCCGAGGCTCAAGTCACGGCTAACCGGACAGGGGTCTGAGAGGGCCCCGCAGCTCTGAGCTTTAGCGCAGGAACGCTGCACGGGGTCCCTTTGAGCCAGCCCCCGATGACTGACCTCCAATCCCTGCCCTGCCCCAACCCACTCACGCCCTTACGGGAGCACTTCACGTCTGCGGGGCCTCAGCCGCGTCCTTGTACACGAAGCGTCTAGGCCAGCTCCTCTCCATGAGGGCTTCCGGCTCGTCGCTGAGGATCCCGACTTCACCCGGGCTCCCAAGAGGGAAGCCATGCACAGGGACCCCTGTCTGGCGCCTTCTCCTTTGGCTTCCACGTTTCCCCATTGCAGCCCTCCCACGGTGCACCCACCCACCCGAGGGCAGCTTTGCATAGCTTGTGAGCGAAGCAAGGAGGGCGAGAGTCCTTGTGACCGACAAGGACTGTGTGGCACCTCTTCACACGTAATTAGGACGGTTGACAGTTTTTAAAAATGAAAGTACGTGTTAGCAAAGATGTGGAGCAATAGGAACATTTGTGCATCGCTGATAGGAATGTAAAATGGTGCAGCTCCTGTGGAGAAGAGTGTGGTGGTCCCCCAAAGGCAGAGGAAGAAGCTGAGTTGAAATAACCACTGCCTTAGAGATGGGACAAAACAGATTAGACCTCAACACCCTTCCCACCTGAGGAGATGACACTGTAAATCAGTACAACCCAGAGACACAGGATTCTGCTCTCTCTGCCCCCACCCCTCCCTGCCTGCCCCACTAACCCACCTTAGCCTGCAGGACACCAGGCCCTGACACAGGCTCTCTGCTCATGGGGAGGAATCTCACATTGCCGAGGGTCTGCCCCTGACTGGGCATGGCCAGGGCCCTGAGCCAGGGCTCCATTGAGAAAGCCCCAGTGTGGAGTAGATGGCCCAGCAGGTGGCTCTAGAGGGGTCTTTCTGAACCTATCGCAGAGCATCTGCCTTTCCATGTACAAGACACAGCAGTGCCCGGCTCTCTAAGGGCACCTGGGGCAGGTGCTGCAGCCCTGCTGAGACCAGGAAAGGATGTGGTGGGAGAAGCAGGCAGGGGCTTACCTGCCTTTGGATCTGGGTGGAGATGTTTATAGAGATGGCTTGGCCGCGGAGGGCTGGCTGAGGCTCCCCAGTCGTCATTGGGGTCTGATGGCCCTCTCCGTGTCCTGCCAGGACTGGGCTGGTCTCAGTGCCCTGCCTCTCGTGGGGTGAGCGAGCTCCTATGATTCCTTCTCCTGCACCCTTTTGTTACAACATGGGCACATCATGGTTCCCTCGTCCCTCACAGCAATGCAGGTTAGGAGGGAGGGCTCTGGTGTAAAGTTGGCTTCACTCTATCTCAGCTCCAGTAAACACTGAGTTACTTCGTGCGATTTAATTGCTGCAAGCCTCTTTTCTCTCCTCCAAAATGGACATAATGATAGCATCTCAGTGATCAAGCACTGTGTGCAACCAACCAGACAAAATGCACGTAAAACATTTAGCACGGTCCCTGGCACGCCGTCAGCTCGTCATAAATGTGAACTGAGATCAGAGTTAGCTCCTCCTCCTCCTTCGCATTGATCTTCCTCTTTGGATTTGCAAGTCCCAGGAGTCGGACTTCTTCTATCATTTCCCTGTCTCTGTGGAAACAGTGAATGGAATAATGTGACGCAAGGAGGCAAATATTGGGTCTGCCCCCCTTTGGGTTAGTTTCGGGATTCAGCTGCATGGCCTAGGTAACTGGCTGTTGGCCTGGCCTTCCCTGTACAGTCCCCCAAATATCCAGCTTGCTGTTTGGGCTGCCAGTTTCCACATTTCATTCACTTCAGCTCTCTGCGGTGGACCCGGTGATTCACAAAATGAGTGGGCCTGCTTCAGATCCCCGGGACCCCCTGACATGCAGCCCAGGCCGCACAGCTGGGCGGCAGCTGCTCCAGACTCCCTGAGAGCCGGTGGGATCGCAAGCCCTGCCCCCGCCCCCCACAGGTCTGGCTTTCCTTTTGGTTTGGTTTCCCTCTCCGCGCCAGCTGCCAGTTACCGCTCCTGGGAAGGGCACGTCTGCCACCTGCTGGCCCTGGGCCGCACAGCACGGCTGACCCTCAGGCTCCAGTCCAAAATTAAGACATGAGGCTCTTTTGTTCGCAGCACAGGTCTTGGAGGGCCTTTTCCATCCTGGGCCCCGAGGAAGGATGGTCTCTGAAGTCCTCCCTCCTGTCCTGCCCACACCTCAGGGCAGAAAGTGGCAGGCATGGCCCACTCAGCTCAAAGAGTAGCAGATGGGGGCTATCGCTATCTGCTCCGGGCTGGGCAGAGACAAGTAGAGTGGGGCAGGCCCTGCCCTCCAGACAAGCTAAATGGAAGGAAGACCCCCAGGGCAAAGGACCAGGCCTAAGGCAGAGCTGCGTGGGTGTGACGAAGTAAGACCAAAAGAGCAGCAACATGCCTCTGTCCTTGGGGGCCTCTGGTACCCTGTTTTTTGGCACTTGAGCCCAAAACACCTTCAGATGTTCCCCCCAGGCCCAGGGACACCCCTGAGACCTGAGTCTGCCATTCCTCAGCCAGGCCTCCCCACAGTCACCCCCACCGCCGAATGCAGCACCCACCCCTGGTCTCAGTTCCTCCAGCACCAGGGCCGGGCGACTGGGAGGCAATGACACAGACCAGACAGCAGACGAGCGGCCTCTCTTCCTTCTTGTGCCCTCCTTCCCGCTCCCCAACTTGTTATTTTGTAATTTTTCAAACCCACGGAACAGTGGAGAGACTGACACGGTGAATATCCTTCTCTCAGGTCGATGCAGCAACGAACATTTTGCCACATTCTTTCTCTTTTGCTCTCTCATATATATATACTGTATTTTGCTGTGTATAATGCACACTTTTTGGCCCAGATTTGTGAGGAAAAAACAAGGATGTTCATCATACGTGCGTAGGGCTCATTCCATATCCATATAAACGTTTTTAATTCTTATTTATGCTTAATAGTTAAAAGTGTTACCTAAAATTTCTTGTACCATAATGTTTTCTAAAATCCTAAAATTCCTGTATAATACAAAAACAGGTACCTAAATATAAACAAATATAAATTTGAATTAAAAAATTAAAATGAAAGATTTTTTTCCCTGGAAGCTTAGGCCAAGAACGTGGGCGCACCGTATACACAGGAGTGCATGATGCCGGCCACATGCAGTGTATCTGTTCTGTTTTGTGTTGTTGGTTGGTTGCTGAGTCATTTCCAGTTACATTGCAGACATCACCCTCAATATGCATCTCCTAAGCCTAAGAACACTTCCCTACAGAACCACAAGGTCATTATCACCCAAGAAGTGCAGCATTGATACAAAGTCTCCTATTCAAAGTCTATATTCAAATTCCCCAACTGTCCCAATAATGTCCTCTGTAGCTATTATTTTGTCATTTAGGGTGCTGTCCAGGACCACACACTGCATTTAGTTGTTTTGTCTCCTTGGTCTCATTTACTAAAGAGCAGTCTTGCCACCTTTTCTGTCTATATGACATTGGCATTTTTGCAGGATCTAGGCCTGCTGCTTTGCAGAAACCCTACAACCTGGACCTGTCATGTCCCTCGTGAGTAGATTCAGGATAAGCATTTCTATCAAGAATGCTATTTGTTGATGTGCCCTCAGTATGTCCAGTCAGGACACATTCTCGCTTTTTACTTTTGTTTCCTAACTTATTATCTGCCTCGTTCCCAAAATGGTTAAGGAAGCAGAAAGGGAGGTCTGCTGAGGGACCAGAGAGCAAGGATCCCAAGCCGCCTGGACAGGTGTGGGTACCAGGAAGGCGCGTCACGTTGACCATCAAGACCCAAAGGGAAATACGTCAGGTTTCAGAAACTTGTTTCCTAAGTCAGAGGTCAGCGAACTTTGTCTGTGAGGTGGCAGATAGGAAATATTTGGTGCTAGACTGGCCCTGTCACAACGACCCTGCCGTTGCACCAGGAGCAGCCATCCGCAGTATGTACACAAGTGGGCGTGGCCATCTTGCAACACGAATTTGCATTTGTACAACCACAGCTGCGGGGCCTGAGCAGAAAGAAGGGCCTTAGTGCGTTGACCCCTGATTTAAGTGAAAGAAAATATTCCAGCTGTCACATGAATGCAATTTACTTTCTGGTTAAGTACTGCCTTCTCAGAGGTACAGTTGATATCATTATTTATGCAGCAAAACCTTTTTGGGGAATGCCATGTGCCAACCACTAGGCTTGGTATTTGGGTAATTACATCAGTGACGAAACAGACAAGATCCTTGCCCCTGGGGAGGACATAGCTGACGTCAGAGACAGATAACATGCAAATAAGCAAATATAAAACTAGGGATGCAGTGACAAAACAATGGGAGGGTGTCATACTGATAGGCAGTCAGGGAAGGCCCCCTGAGAAGATGACAATTTACACTGCGATCTAGGGACAGTCCTGGGAGACAGCTTTCCAGGCAAAGGGAGCAGCTGGCCCTGAGGTGGGAGGGGCGTGGCTGGAGCCACTGGGAATCCAGGTGTGGCTGGAGGTTAAGGGGCGGTGGGAGGGAAGGATCTGAGAGGAGGTTTATTGGTCGTGGCAGGTGTTTGTACTTTATTCCAAGAAGCAAATCGGAAGTCACTGGCGTGTTTTCAGCATCTGACCGTCCCCAGCCTTAAGGGGCTATCGCCCACAGCAATCGCCTGGACTTGAGTGTGAAGCTGAATGCTCTTGCAGCAGTGTGCCCTCTGAGCCTCAGTTTCCTCATCCGTAACTGGGCTCCTACAAGCCTCATCGTAGGGTTGTTGTAAGGCTCAAATGCAGCAGTGTACAATCAGGCAGACGGGATGTGGGTGCTCAATACACGCTCTTCACCATAACTGGCCAGAGGGTCCATCCTACCTGTGAGCCAGGCTCCAGCATGGGAACAAGTAAGGGCAAGCGCCACACGTCCATGCTGAGGAGGGGGAGCAGTGGTTCGGATGGACGCTCAGCCGGCAGAGGAAGGGGGGGAGGTCTTCAGATAGCCCCCCCCCGCTCTCTCCACCCCTGCCTCCCACCGCCCTCAGAAAGCACCCAGGGCCCTGGGTCCCGACCCTGCGAACGGCTCCTCCGGGCTCGCAGGAGCTCAGGACGGCGCTCCGTGGGCTCGGCCGACTCAGCCCGGCTCTGCTCTGTGTCGTTTTGTTTTTCAGTTCTCCCTGATGTCTTTGCTCACAGACCCGGACCCAGGTGAGTGTGCAGACCGGTTCTGGGATTGGGAATGGGGCCCCACGCATGTGAGTGTTGGCGAGACCTCCGAGTTCACATGACTCAGAAGTGTCCCAGACCCCTTTGAGAAGTTGCCCAGAAAAACGCCTTTCTGGGCATTTATAAGTCCATGCACACACACGGTGCTTTGAGTTGCCCGTGGACACCCCAGACGCCCAGGCTCAGGACCCTCAGGGAAAAATTACTGCTGCAGTACAACCCTTCATTTTACAGAGGAGGAAATGGAGGCCCAGAGAGGGGAAGCAACTTGCCCAGGGTCACACAGCCCACGAGCGGCTGAGATGAGGTGACAGGGCCAAGACAAAGGCAGGGTGTCATCAAGCAATGACTGGTGGCCAGCCTTGTGCCATCCCCACCCACTGTCCCCTCTTTGGTGGGGACCCAGCACCTGTATGCGGAGAGGGCGGTGCCAGTGCCATGCAGGCACCCCGAGGCTGGCCCACCCCTGGTAATGGCTCCCACTAGTACCCTGATCTGGCCTGTTTCCTTACGACTCCATGGGTCCCCTCCCAGTGACCCCTGCCCTCTCACACAGGCTCTGTCTCTCACACTCTCCCCCACTCTCTCACCTTCTACCTTTCCCAGCCCCTCGGCCTGGTGCCCTCGGCCTGGTGCCCTCGGCCTGGTGCCCTGGGCCAAGCAGAGCTGCCCTTTCTTGCCACACAACACACTCTGGGTCTCTGACTCCGTGTCTGAATTTCTCTCTGCTGCTCTGAGACCCAAGAAAGAAAAGTCCACTCACTGCCCCATCACGGGCAGAGGCCAGCAGCCTCCACTGGTAGTGACATGGGCTGGCCACCCACAGAGGACAAGAGCCGGGCGGACAGCACGTGCAGACTGCGGTCACGTCTAAACTTTGGATCAAGGGTTTATTTGGAGCAAAGATGGCAATGACGCGGCCAATCTCAGCTGGACAGTCAATATGGGCAGGCAGATCTATGCCGCTCCTGGCCGTGGAGGCCTGGCCTTTGTCCCACCCCACGTCCTCAAAGAATGCTTGTGGAATTGGGCAGAAATATATCTGACCATGGCCGGTGGGTTTTGGGAGAGGGTCCGTGTCTCTCCCCAAAGCAAAGGAGAATGTGCGATCCAACAACGTATAATTCGGTTCCTTGGAGAATCCTATTTCAAGGGGGGACTCCCAGCTGACCACACACAGACTCCTGCCCCTGCCGGAGCCTCCAGCACCCATCGAAGGGGCTGCTTTGGTCTGCGTGCCGGAGAGGCGGAGCTGCAGAGCTATGGGTTTCCCGGTGGAAGAAACAGGAGCACGGAGGACGTAGGGACCGCACTCTCCTCGAGTATTTGGAAAACAGCCCCACCCCTAGTCGATGGGGTAGACTTTGTGGTAGCTAAGAGGTGTTCTTACCTCATGACACTTTACTGCCATCTGCCAGGAAGTCATAAACGGCATCTGTAGTGACTATGACTTTATGAGGCCCTGGAATCGTGCAGTGATCAATGGGAGCAACCATGAGCTGAACACAGACCACAGAGAAAGGAGTGGATTCATTCCATGGGTCCATAAGGCTTTTTAAAAATAGACCTGACGCGATAGGGTCACATTTGATCTGCAAACAGGAAGAACTTTCTAATCATCAGTGTTGTTCAAATATTTGAATAGGCTGCTAGGCTCTTGTGAGGTAGTGGGCTCCCTGTCACTGGTGGTATTTAAGCACAGGCTGAGAAATGACTTTGGAGGGAGTGGAGAGTGTCGGATTTAGTGTCCCGTGATTCTGGGCTGTGTGACAATTTGGGCAATAGCTTCTAACAGTTCGGCGAGTAAATGAGAGGACCCTGGAGCCCAGCGCCGCTGGGCTCCTGAATCCATCTCGAGGCGGTCTGTCAGCCTCTGGCTGTGGAGCAGGAGAAGTAGTGGCTGGGCCTTTCTGCGAAGAGCAGGTTAGGTTTTAAAACCACCCCTTGTTAGTGACCGATTTAATTTCACAGGGGGGTCGTGCCCCGATGACGTTTGTCAGATCCCGGCAGGCTTCCGGCCATAGTGTGGCCAAGGAAACACCGTGCTCATGTCCCGGGCGAGCTAGTCTTGCACGGTGAGGGTCTTGCTGGAGCAGATGATGCCCAAGTCACAGGCCCCAGTAGGTGGCAGAGGAGGTGGCCATCACACCGCACAGGCTCTGCCCATCTCCCCAAAGCAGGTGACGCGACAGCCAACAGGCCTGCGGAAATGCCTCTTCAAAGCTGGCTCCGCTCTGCCCAGCGACACAGGCCGAGCCCATCCGTCAGCTGTCCTGCCGCCTGCCAGCGAGGGTCTCTGCTGGGCTGGCCCTGTCAGCCAGATGGGAGGTGTCAAATGCAGGCTGACAGGGCTGGGGTTTGGCGGAGGCCCTCGGAGAAACTGTCTGTGCCATGGTGATGGATGACGCCAACAGGGACGACATTCCAGGGATTTCTATTCTGTTCCACACATCTGGCAAGCTCTTTAGCCAGAGCAGCTGCAAAGCCTCTGTCACAGGAACTCTGGAGTTTTTCTGAGGGACCCTGGGTATGGACCACCACAACCCTGGTCGAGAGAGTCGGAGCATGTGCTCAAGATTTCCCAATGCATGAGATTTCCTGGAAGCTAAAACCCATGGCGTTTCATGAAACATAAACCCACAGGGGGCTCCAGGGCTCATAAACAAGCAAACCAGACTTGGGGTTCAGTAGACTTGGTTTCTGATGCCCTCTCCATCTGCCTTAGGTTTCCCTTTTCTGTAAAACAGAAATAATAATACCTATGCCATGGGCTCATGTTAAGGTTAAATAAGATTGTGTGCAGCACATTTATTTAATGTGGTGTCTGATACATAGAAAATACTCAATGCATAATAACTTATTATTAGAATTATTTGGGTTTACTCAGGGTACTCTCACTATTCTTCCTGATAAATTCTAGAAACAGACTGTGATGGACAAAACCATAAGGATTTCTTTTGATACCTAACATAATATGCTTCTGATAGCTGTCCCATTCTTCCCCCAAAGCTCCCCCCCTTTCCTATAGCCTACAGAGAGTCTTAGAAAATCTGTGTTTGAACTTGGAGTGGTTTTCTACAGTCTACCAATGGAACCAAGTTTTATGTAAGGCTGTCATCCTTCTTTGGACAAGTTTCTAGACTCCTACAGAGCTCAACAGGCATTTTCCTTACCAAATACCCCACCCGAATCTCACATAGTTTCTCTCCTAAATCCCCTGTGTACTCCTCTCCAAGCAGACACCATCCTTGCTTGCAGAGTTGTGTGCCTGCTGCGTGCAGGTTAATCAGAGAAGGGAGGCTTGGCCAGAGAGGGAAAAATTGTCCTGTCAAACACATACATGAACTGCATATAGGGCACGGTGGGGTAGAGAGAGGCATTGGCATCACCCTCGCTCTTAAGAAATCAACTCTCTATAGTCAGAGGAAACCAATCAGATAGACCAAGTTAAATACTAAGCACAAGAGAGAAGTACTATCTGAGACCTGACCATGAAACCTAAAACTCCTCAGCCACCTGGGCCACCAAGGAATGTTCTAGAATCTAAAATTCTTATCCCACTAGCAACCCAATATCAATCATTTGTTAGTACTGCATAATATGCTACCCCAAACTTGTTGACTTGAACCACTAAGCATGTACTTAGACCTTAATTCTTTGGGTTGGCAATGGAAACGGGGTCCAGCTATGTGGTCCTTCTGGTCTGGGCCAGGTTCAGCTGGTGGATCAGCTGGGCTTTCTTACATGTCTGAGGCCTTGGCTGGGACCCCTGGGCCTGCTGTTGCCTCGTATATTCTCTTATCCTCCTGTAGGACAGGTCAGACATGGCGGTCACAGGGGTCCATGAGAGAAAGTAAGAGAGAGGAAATGCACAAGGCTTCCCGAGGCCCAGGCACACTGTCATCTGGCACACTGTCCTTTCACCATGTGCTTTTAGCCAAAGCAGGTCCCAAGGGCAGCCCAGCCCCAAGGGGTAGGGAGATCAACTTCATCTCTTGGTGAGAGGAGCTGAAAAACATCGCATGACAAAAGGGAGGGTACAGGGAAGTGTGGGGAATTGGCCATTTTTTCCCACCAGACTGGCTCATGCCACACCACCTCTGTGGCACTTGGGGCTACCTGGCCTAGACTTGGCCACGTCTAGCTCCTCCTTCCTTGGCTGGCATTCTTCCCACACCTGACCCAACGATGGAGGCCACATCCCACTCTCATTTGTATATCGCAGCCCCAGTTCCCAGTGCCTTTCTGCACCTGGCATACTACCTGGCCCATCGTACGTGTACAATACAGGTTTGTTACACAGACAATGGGATTAAGAACCAACAGAACAGGAAAGACAAAATAAGCTTTAAGTTTGGAGATGGAGAAGGCCTCCCAGGTGATGGTCCAAGAAAGCACTTCCCACACACGTTATAGCCCACCCCCAACATAAAGGATCTTAGTCCCCCCTGCACAACCCTCCAGCTGTGGATGACTTCTAGGGACCTGGGGTTGCTTAGCCTCTGCTGCTTCTCCCCACCTCCACCAAGAGCCCCGGGCCCTGGAGAATGGCAGGGGCGCGGCGCCTTGGTTGGCAGGAGTGTGATTCAAAGCCTACAGGTTTTATTCCCTCCTTAGCTTCCTCGAGAGAGGAGCAGACCTTGTTCATAGGGCTGAATTCAAGTCAGAATCCTCCAACAGACCTGGGAAAGTCACACTATCACATCTGTGCAAAACTCTCTTCTCCAAATACAGACTCTCCGTTAACTGGAACTCAAGAAACTGGCACTCTCAAGCAACCGGCTACATTTTTTTGGCCGATGCTTGATATTTTGCTGGTTGCTTGAGAGTGCTGGTTGCTTCCGTTTCAGTTAACAGAAAGTCTACTTACATTTATCCGGCATCTACCAATGCCCATGGGCGCCCATTAACTGAGAGTCTACTGTATCTCTGCAAGGGGTTGATTCTTAATGGCCTCGCCGAGATGAGCCCATCTGACCCTCCACCTGTGGGAGTGACGGGGGAAATTTTGGGAGCCATCTGAAGGCGCTTACCTATCAAGACCCGTTAGAAAAACACAAATACATTCTCCAAAGGAAAGAGGAATAAATAAATGATGCAATCACCTCATTACCAAACCCCATTGTCTCTCTCAAATGTCAGCTTGAAATCTTTCATGTCAAACTCAGAAAAACATTTTTCCTCCTGACTTTCTCACTCTCTGTCTCTGCTTTATCAAACTAGATGGAAAGAAACTTTATTTGCTCTGGGAAGACAATGGCCTTATCTTCAACCTAGATCCTCATCCCCAGAAAGGTGGCCTCCTCTGGGAGCATTTTCATAGTGGGGAAAAGCAGCTCGGGAGAAATAATGAGCAAGCAAAGGGAGTCTTGACTTGACACTGTGATAAATGAGGTGAAAGCCTAGCAAGGAACCAGAGTTGGTGGATTCAAAAAGGAAATAAAAAGATAGTTCCATTTTCATGGGAAATATAAAACAGCCATTGTGCAAAAGTCGATTTTTCAAAAGCCAAAGAGATAAAGACTATAAGGGAATGACTGAGAGACGAGTAAGATAATGTGGTTGATAATCAGGCTTCGGTGAAGTGCCATCCTCGGCGCCATCAGCTGGCTCTGTGGGAGCGTCTTTTCAAGTCGGCTGTCTGCGTTTGCTCTCGCCTCATTATCATATGCATCTCTGGATGGCTTCCTTACATGCTCCCGCCCCTAGAGACAGCAAAGTCAACCCAACTTTCTGCAAATCCCAAACTTCTCTCCATGAGCTACAGAGCTCCCAGCACCTACCAAGGCCCCAGACAAAACGGCATGCTCGAGCCTTGCACACACCTGATATTCCAACGGACCAGCCTAGTGTGAGATTTGCACCCGTGGGCAACTCCATACGCTGCCCTGTCTTTCAGTGGGCAAGATCCATGAACCTTTTCAAGGTCGTCCTTGGGTGATCCCTAACGAGCAGGCAGGCTATTCAATGGGGATGGCTGGACCCCATTTCCAAGGGCAAGTGTGGATGTATACGAGGCAGTGTAAGAGGCCTGCTGAAGCAGCCAACCTAGTGCAATTTAGGGGTTACATGGAGGTAACCTGTCTCAGTCCAAGTCTTTCTGTTTATTAGCTATGTGAACGTGGGCAAGTAACTTAACCTCTTTCCACCTCGGGTTTCTCAACTTGAAGTAGAGATAATAGCACCTTTCCTAGATTTTTATGAGGATAAAAAGAAATGAATGCTTCCTGTAAATGTTTAGCACAGGGTCTGTACATAGTGAAGGCTCAATAAGTATTAGCTGTTACGATGACTCTATAGATACCACTTGGGAGTTTGCTGCTATGACCAAGAAGACAGTGATGAGTTTCTTTAACTTCATTAAGCTAAACTGACTCATGAAGTTCCATAAAGAATTTCGTTCACAGAAGCACCCAACAAGGCACTTAAGTGTCACTAGATGGGACCCTGGGCAGATCTCATATAGGACTTTGTAGACCTTCTAGGCCCCAATCACCTTCCTGCTATTTACAGATGAGAAAATTGGGACACCAAGAATACAACTTGTCCAAGGTCGCAGTTAGTGGGCAGCCAGACCTTGACTTCTTGTCCTCATTTCCAACCAGGAGCTCTTGACCCTGCCAACGGCCAAGGCTGCTCTGCTGGGTCCTAACACCCACCCCACCCCAGGGAAAATTCACAATACCTGACCCTTTCTGTCCAGCCCACCAGTGTGAGCAGCTGGAAAGACACACGATTCCTCCTTCAGGGCTTAAAAGAGGAAAAGGTGTTTGGTGAAATGAGATGCTAATTTGTTTGGGTCTCGTGGTTCGGGTCTCTGTGGTCCTGTTTCCACTCCTGTAGACTGGACTCCTGACAACTATGAGTACAGCTACGAGTATTACAGCCAGCAGAACACCAGCGGTGCTGTTGACCACCCCGAGAATCCGGACTGGTACTACACAGATGATGGTGGGTACCGAAGGTTTTGGGGGGCTTCGGGCGAGAAGGGCAACACCCCCCAAGGGGACTTTATGTGTTACTGTATGCAAGGGCCTCCATCTTTTCCTCCTCTCTGACTGGCATCGCAGACTGGCTTGTGTTTTTTTGTTTTGTTCTGTTTTGTGGGATTGTTTGTTTTTTTTGGTTTATTTTTTTCAGTTAAAATTATACACTGCGGGGGACTGGGGAGGTTCTCAGAGACCATCTCTTCCTTCAAACAATAGATGAAGCAAGTGAAACCAGGAGAATAGTCGACTTAGCAAGTTGATAGAGTGAGTTCATGTGTCATCATCAGGTCCCCTGACACTGAATAGGAGTCGTCTCCAAAACAATTCTTCTCTGATTGATTACAAGTAGGTCCCAATTAGGAAGCGTGGAGTTAGCGCAGCGCCAGATTGCAGCATTCCTAAACACAGCCTCAGGGCTCGCCGTTCCTTCCCTGTCTAGAATGCATTGTCTTTCTCTTTTCCACCCTTCAGAAGCTTGGCACAACTGTTAGGATGCGTGCATGTGTGTGTGCTCACCCATGTGTGCTTCTACCACATTTGTTTTTGTGTTTGTGGCTCTTAACCCATGCAATAGGACAGAAAAGAAATGAGAAGCTGAGCCCAAGCAAAGCAGTGTGACTAAACCAAGAGAAGGGATGGAGAGCACTTAGCAGCTAGAATAAAAGCGGCGTAACTGTGCGAAGTGGCCTAGAAGGCAGGGCTAAGATACAGGGCATCAGGGGAACATCAGAAGGGACCATCAAAACAAGAGCCGGGCCCAGGGATCCCAGTTCCTGAACCAAAGAACAATGCGTGTGAACAGAAGGATAAAGAATTCCCCGAGGGAAGATCCATTCAGACAACCATGAAAAGCTGAAGGCGCAGATGAAATATGACAAAATCTAACTGAACAAGTAGTTGAAGAAAGCTGAAAGCCACTGGGTCATTTCCTCCTCGCCGTCAATTTGTCTGTCACCCTCTTGCCTTTGGTCTTCTTGCCTGATGTTCAGAAAGCTTGCGTTCCGTTAGGGGTGGGTTTTCTTTCCCCAGTCCTGACCTCCAGCACAGGGCCCCAGGAGTAGGGGAGGTCTTCAGGCTTGTGAAATGCCTTCAGCATCAGAGACAGACCCCACGGCACTCCCAGCGCGCCTGGGAGGAGAGACACACTGATGATGGGAAAGGGGAGTTTCTCGAAGAGAAAGGCCAGGGGGAGTCAGTCCTGATTCCCTCCTGCCTGTCCTCTTTCTAACCTGAATTCCTCTCTCTGGTCGCGGGACTGCAGTTTTTCTCGTTCTCTAAGGACAATGCCGGCTCTCCCCTTCCTGCGATCACTGGCTTGGCAGTTCCTTTCTCATCTGGGTGGGATACAAAAATTCAGTGAACGAGTGGGGGGACTTCTCCCCTGCCATTCATTGCAAACAACGACTTCTCCCCATGTCTTAGATCCGTGCCTGTCCAACCCCTGTGAACATGGTGGGGAGTGCCTTGTCAGTGGGGAGACATTCAC
Organism: Lyroderma lyra; assembly: GCA_004026885.1. Taxonomy (NCBI): domain Eukaryota; kingdom Metazoa; phylum Chordata; class Mammalia; order Chiroptera; family Megadermatidae; genus Lyroderma; species Lyroderma lyra. The sequence goes on from PVJL010000939.1 coordinate 292,051, forward strand.
GTGCAGCTGCCCGGCCCCTTTCTCTGGAAGCAGGTGTCAGAAAGGTGAGTGCACCTTTCCTGGCTCCATTCTTCCCTCTGAGTTGAGCAAGAGGCAGTTCTTCCTCCAACTCGGGGGTGAGGGGGTAAAGGCGGGCTGAGTGACCCCATGGAAAGGATTATAACCACACACGTTGTATCATGCATAATGGATTCCTCAGCATGATATAATCCCAGCATAATCCTAGGCATTGTCTCCCCACATCTGCACCTCTACATGATAGGACGAGCAAGTCCATGTTACAGATGAGAACGTCAAGGCTAAGAGGAGATAAGAGCTGGACTCTGAGCGAGACGTATTCCAAACTCAGGACTTCTGTTTGTTTGTTTGTTTAGAGCGTTTAGACTTAATGCAGCAGAGAAATGTTGTGCTCAGATTGGAGAGCAGGGAGAATCTCAGAGCATATAATGCCTAACTTAGTTAGAGAGAGGGAGCCCAGAGAGGACAGGAGACTTGTTCATGGTCACACAGCTAGTTAGGAGAAGAGCAGGAGTGAGAGCCCTGGTGCCAGCCCTGCCACCCTCACTCATGGGGACTCTGATGAAAGCTGTGTCTGCCCGTAGTGAGTTCTTGTGGGCATAACATAAAGCTGTGTGATAAAGCACAAGAAATAAACTCCTAGGGATTAGTTGCACCCCTAGAGAGAACCCGAGTTCTGTTCCACCTAGCAACTATCTAACTGGGATGGTGGAGGCAGTGAGGGTCTTACATATATGTAGGGCTTTATGGTTGACTTCTTTCCTCTGTGCTCTCTTCATTTGTTCCCCCTATTTTCAATCCTACAAGTCCTCCAATAAACATGTCAGATGGTTTGGAATATCAGCATAAACATGGTACCTGGGTTCATCCCTTAACTTCTGAGAAGAATGAGCAAAACTGTAAATGGAATATAAAATCACCTATAAAATGAAGAAACTCAAATTGCAGCTCCATTTGCTTGTTGAAGGTGTAAAGATGGTGAAGGTTTTATTAATATAGAATAATAAAGACCATGAACACTGGAAGCAATCATCCATCACTCAAGGATTAGAGAAAAAGTCTTATCTAGAGGGTAAGTGTGGTATTTCAGGACCACGGACAAGAGCACACCCTCTATCCACCGCCGGGCACCCAAACGTTATACTTTACAGGTATCCCTCTAAGTGCAATGTGCCCTCACTAATGGCCTGTCCTTTGGACCTTCCTCTCTATGGATCTCCTACAGTGAAAAACAAGTGCAAGGATAACCCATGTGGCCGGGGCGAATGTCTCATCACTCAGAGTTCTCCCTACTATCGGTGTGCCTGCAAATACCCTTACAGGGGTCCAGACTGCTCCACAGGTAAGTGCTGGTGGCCCTGTCTACACTGGGTTTTCTCTGCCCTGGCTTGTGCCCAGAATCTCTGCACCTTACTGTGTGTGCGGCTGTCCAGAGACACAGATGTTTTAATAACATCCAAGGTGGCAATTGTAACTAGGGCTTTTAAAGAGCCATCATCCCTGGGGATTTACTGAGAACTGGCTGATCTGGGCCCCTTCCCATCCCCAAAAAACCATCTTGAAGTTCACTTCCTTTAGGAAGTCGGCTCTGGTTTATTCCTGGAATGGTTCATGTATGGAAATAAATCTACATCGATTCGCTGCTGCGAATCAGGTATTGTCCCAGGAGATTTACATTCTCTTTCACAGTCTCCCAGAAATGCTGCATTTCTACAGATGAAGAAACTGCAGTTCAGAGAGGTTGACTAACTTGCCCACAGTCACACAGCTATGAAGGGGCAGAGCCAGGTTTCAACCTCTCTCAGACTGATCCCCAGTTCCTGCCCAGTCTTCCTGAGTGACCCCTCTACTTATATACACTTTTGAACATGGAGTCCATCGCCATGCTTCATCTGTGTTTGTATATGGTCTTAAAGTTTATGTGTACATTTACCAGAGGGTCAATGGGTCTCTCTTTCCCCATGAGTGACCCATCTTTTGTGAACGGATGGACACCAGGAGAGTGCCACCAGTGTCTCCTCATCATCTCCAATGTAGCGGCAACTCCTTCTGAAGAGCCTTCCTGGCCCCACTTCCTGTGTTCACAGTGGTTCCTGTGTGCAGGCCAAACCCCTGCAGACATGGCGGCACCTGCTCACGACATCGGCGGAGATCCAAGTTCACCTGTAACTGTTCCAACCAGTTTAGAGGGAAATTCTGTGAAATAGGTATGGGTCTCTACCACCACTCAAGGCCACAAGAAATCCATTTCTATTTGGATTTTGTTCCCAGAATAGTGTCCAAGTCAAGCTTCCCAAACTCTGCTACTGCCTCAGTCTTCTAACCTGAGGGCATGGGTCTCATCTGGCTCCATGAAAGCAATAAACTGCGATATAATGCAGGCAGACCAGATACACCTGGACATGCCCTGGGCCTCAATCCAAGGTCAAGCCTTGGTGAACCCACTCAACCTGTCACTAGGTCTCATGTGAGCCAAAGTGAAAGAACTAAGTTCCCTCCTCACCCCCCACAACCACTATATTGCATGTTTTTAAGCTGGGTTAAATGGGGGCTGCGTAGTAAAATCTCAGGGTGATCAATGTTCTTCTCACCACCTGATACACCCACCAAGGCCTCTCAGGGGCAGGATGCCAGGAGTTCTCAGTCTTCACATGCCCGTCTGCTCTCTCCAAGGTCCCGAGGACTGCTATGTTGGTGATGGCTACTCTTACCGAGGCAAAGTGAGTAAGACGGTGAACCAGCACTCGTGCCTTCACTGGAACTCCCACCTCCTCTTGCAGGAACATTACAACATGTTTATGGAAGATGCTGAGGCCCATGGGATTGGGGAGCACAACTTCTGCAGGTAAAAATTACCTGCTGCTTGTCAGTGTAAAGGTTAGCTTGTCCCTTTCCCCTGCTCCTAGTTTTCATGGACCAGCTTAGACATTTTGGGATAGAACACTGAAACTCATCAGCTTTTTTTTTCTAGGAAGATTTTCATACTCAGGACAGGCTAGGTTGTGCTGCTGTAACAAACAAACTCCCCAAATCCCAGTAGCTTGAATACATCAAAGTTTATTTCTCACTAATGCTACGTGTGTCATAAGGGTTGGTGGTGGGGTGGGGCATTCTGCTCCACAGAGTGACTTAAATGCCCAGGAAGAATGGGAAGAGACTAGGAAATCAAACACAAGTTTTGTCTTTGTTTTACTTTTGGTCTTTTTTACTACCTCAACCTAGAAATGACACATCATCTCTGCACACATACTTCATTGGCCAAAAATAGTCATATGGTCTCACGTAACTTCAAGGGAGAAATGTAGGGGAGAAAATGGAATATCTGGTGAGCACCACAGTCTCTGACACAAAGATGTTCAGGTTTTCCCAAGTAAAGATAATGCTAAATTAACTTCTTCCCCATCTGCTGCCTCCAGACCATTCTGTTGGCTTCCTTTCACTGTTCATTGTCTAGCCAAGGCCAAGGACATTCATAATCTTCATATAAGGGGATGGAGTTCTTTGCATGACTTCAAACAGGTTCCATTAAGCAAGAAGATTCCCTCACACAAAGCACAAGTTACCTTCTACTTTCACTCACCTTGAGCTGTTCTCTTCACGGAGCTATTCCCTTCATGGAGCTGTCTTTGGGGGTGACCCCACTGGCAGCCTTCCTCAAAGAGATCTCATGCATGGAATTTGGGGGTTTGGGCACAGAAGCCTAACTCTCGCCATGTTTCTGTGGCTATTTCATTTTCATGACAAAAAAAGAGAAGGATCTTCAATACGAATCTCATTGCTTTTCCTACAAAATAGTTGATATATCCCATGGATCTGGCACAAGGCTTATAAATTACTTCCTGGTCATTGAGATTCTCCTCTAGAAGTTGAGGTTTTGCCAAAAAACTAATCATTCATATATGTTAGGGTCCATATATGGTCGCAGGGGGCACATAAACTCTCTTACCCAAAGGTCTTTAACGAGGTCTAGTGGGTTTACCAAGCCTTCACCCTGGGTTATTATTATTTTATTTATTTATATTTTTTAGAAACCCAGATGGAGACAAAAAGCCCTGGTGTTTCATTAAAGTGAACAACACAAAGGTGAAATGGGAGTACTGTGATGTCTCAGCCTGCTCAGCCCTAGGTAAGACCATGGCTATCCAGAGGCCCTGCGAGTGGGGGCGGGGGTGGGGCGCAGATCCATAGACAAATGTCCCTGGCACCCGATCTCCCCACACATCTGCTTTACCAATCCCCAACCCAGTGGCAACCCCACTACCCGAACCTCTGTTTCCATCATTGGATGCTAAGCAGGTCTGTACACTTTTGTAAATTCAGGCCACCGGTCCAACTGTAAACTCATGTTTCCTGACTCCGAGTCAGTGCACTCAGCAAATATTTATCAATTGCTTGCTGTGTGGCAGGAACTATGCCAGCCCCTAGGTATACAATGGAGATCAAGCACTGGCTGAATCCCCATAGCCTTTCAGGAGACAACACGGTCTGAATTTCAGCCTCACAGTCTTCTTGCCAAGATGCCCTGGCCCACCTCTCTACCTATGTCTAGAATGATGCCCCCTCTCACCTTGACCAATGGGATTACCTCTTTGGACAGCTTCACTTCTGTGCCTTTGCTGTTACGGTCACTAGCCTCTGTCTATAATACTCCATCCATAGCTACTCTTGTCCATACTCAACCATTCTTTGAGAACCAGCTCAGGTACCCCTTCTTCCAGGAAGTCCTTTGTGATCTCCCAAGGGCAGTCTTATCTTCCTTATAAATGCCACAGAATGAAACAGGGTACCATCCTTACAATCCTCACCACTCTCTCCTCTGTGTGACAGTTATCTATGCAAATGGCCTGTTCCCTCCACTCTACTTCATCTGAGGATCTTTTCCTATATACTGAAAAAGGCTCCCAAATATGTGTATATTAATGGGTAGCTAAGCACATACCCAGTGACGGATTTATATTCACACATACACCTTTGTGTGTGAATACATGTTGAAATAAGAATGAAAAAGCGACTTCATCATTATATCTACAGACTTGCTTTATATTAATCAATGTCTTCAACATATATTAATTGTGAACGTAGTGCTTGAGCACCATGTGGGCACCAGTCTCTCAGCTCCGGATACTTGCTAAGCTGAGGGACCCGGTATCGTACCTCTGACAAGTCCCTTCTGAGAACCTGGAGGGAGGCTGAGCCATGTGATTTGTCTTTCTTGTGTCCCATAGATGTGACCAACCCAGAGAGAAGCCCCAAAGAGCCCCTGACCACGCCTCTGGGGTTTGACTTGTGTGGGAAGACGGAGATAGCAGAGAGGAAAATCAAGAGGATCTACGGAGGCTTTAAGAGCACAGCGGGCAAGCACCCATGGATGGCGTCACTGCAGACCCCGCTGCGACTGAGCATCTCCATGCCCCAGGGCCACTTCTGTGGCGGGGCGCTGATCCACCCCTGCTGGGTGCTCACGGCTGCCCACTGCACTGAGTAGGGTGCCAGGGCCGGGTGACCTGAGTCTGGGGGTTCTCCTCTTCCCATCTGACCGGCATCTTGGCACGTCTGGCAGGACTAGTGCTCTGATCTCGCTCCACGGGCAAAAGAGCCACTCCTTAAAACTAGATGGAGAAGAGCTATGATGTCTCAAATGCTTATGTTTAAATGACATGTATTAGGACATTCACCGTATTTTGCTGGGTATAATGTGCCCCTGTGTATAATGTGCACCCACGTTTTGGGGCCCAAACTTACAGGGAGAAAAATCTTTCATTTTAATTTTTAACTCAAATTTGTATTTGTTTATATTTAGGTACTTGTTTTTTGTATTTCAAAGGAATTTTAGCATTTGTTTTTAACATATTATGGCACGAGAATTTTTATGTAACAAATAATTACAAATCACAAAAATGAATACAAGGTACAAGAAATTTTACATATACATTTTTTAATATAAAAAACCCAATTATCATATTCCAGGGTATTCTTTTGTATATGGATATTGTTACTGATTTCTAGAATTAAGCTTTTAACTCATAAGCAGAAATAAAAGAATTAAAAACATTTATATAGATACAGAATTAGTACTACCCATGTATAATGCACATCCTTATTTTTCTTTCACAAATTTAGGCAAAAAAAAAAAGTGTGCCTTATACACGGCAAAATGTGGTAATCCTCAAAGCTATTGACCAGATAGCTGAGTTCCTAATGCCTAGAGCAGGTCTTCAGACAGGGCAAGTGCTCAGTATTTGTACAGTGGGAGAGCTGATTCTTACTCGTGTTTCATAAACGAGAGAACCCTGAGTCTTTAGCACCTTGCCTTAAGTCGTGCAGAAAATAAGTAGGTGGGTGGGATTTGAACCCAGATCTACCTGCTTCCTTAACCTCTTTGGTTCCTGCCCTGGACAGGGAACAAGCCCCACCTTGTTCAAGACATTAATTGGCTGCTCCTTAGCACAACCTACAAGGAGTAAAAGGTCTCTCAGAAAACATGGGGTCCAGGTGACAGCTTACATTTAGAGGCTGTCCCATTAAAAAAGTAGTTTTCTCACATTATCTCATTTGGATCACACAGCTGAGTTCTGTGAACAAGACAATGATTACAGATGAGGATGCTAAGGCTGCAGAACTCACATAGCTCACCAGGAGAGAGCCAAGGCTCGGCTCCTGTCTCTCCAGTGCCAGGGCTAGTTCCTGACCCATTACATTCCCTCATAGCATAAAGGCCAAGAATCTAAAAGTGGTGCTGGGGGACCAGGACCTGAAGAAGACAGAATTCCATGAGCAGACCTTCGGGGTGGAGAAGATACTCAAGTACAGCCACTACAACGAAAGAGATGAGATTCCCTACAATGACATCGGCAAGTCTCTTCCCATGTGGGTCTTGTCCCGGGTGGATTTCTCTACGGACAGAAAGCTGAGTTTTGGTTCTGTTTGGTCCTTCATAGAGAATTTTTTCCAGAGGTTTTTAGTTCTTAAAGTCTCGTGCTGGGGATAAATGTGCACAAGCTCTCAAGTCAGGGGGAAGAGATGCTAGGGATATTGTGTTATGGAAAGAGTTCAGCCTTGAACCCCAGCTCCCCCACTTACTAGCCAGCTTCACCTCTCTTAGCCTCAGTTTGTTCTCTATATATTGGGAACACTGATGGACAACTCTCAGCTTCTTATGCATTAGGTGGCATGATGCACAGGTGTCCCCATGCACATCTCTCACCTGGTAGGCAGTGACATACTCAGGTTGATTACTGCTCAGTTCTGTATCCTATTTCTCCATTCATGATACTTCCCAATCTCTCTCCTTCCTCAATATCTTTGTTTCTCCTCTTAACTCTTGTTTTTTTAAAAAAAAATAAGTGAGAAATGATTTCAAACTCAACTACTATTTCTTGATATTATTCTCGGCCTGCAGTGTTACTCCTCCCCAGGCAAAAGTTAGAAGAATGAAATAATAGAGGAAGAAGTTTTCAAGCCTTGGAGGTGGGGCTTTACTTCCACCACCTGCCAATCAAGCGGAAGCTGACACCTCTTTGACAAAGAGGGTATCATCAGCCATTTCCCCCCTTTCTCTCTCTACCTAGCTTTGCTCAAGCTAAAGCCAGTGAATGGCCACTGTGCTCTGGAATCCAAATATGTGAAGACGGTGTGTTTGCCTGATGGCCCCTTTCCCTCTGGGACCGAATGCCACATCTCTGGCTGGGGTGTTACAGAAACAGGTGAGTCCAGCCATGCATTCTCCGGACACTCAGGTGAGTTACTTCAACCAGCGTGAAAACTCAACTACCATGCTGAACTTGAAATCAGTGTTATGTTCAAAATGTGTTATCAAAAGAAAGAGATGGCCTCATCTCTCAAGCTCTAGGGAAATCTCATCATCTCCATGAGTATTCTCTGATCTCAGCATCTGCCCTGGCTCCTCCCACTACGCCCTTGACTTTCATCAAGCATCCACCCTGTATCCATGAAGACTGTCCTTTCCCCTTCCCTAGGGTGATTGGAACGAGGATAAATTAGGAAAAAAAAAAAAAAAAAAAGGTGAATCTGAGAGTTAGATGTGTTAGATTCTTGGCTTTATCACTTGAACAGCTAAGTTTTAGTTTTCCAATAACCATACTTACCTCCTAGTTTTGGAATCCTGATAATGGGGTTCTATAGCTAGTCGTTAGGGCAGCCCCTGGAGGGCAGGGGTCAGGTCTCCATCTTTGCTCTCTAATCGGGGCTCTCCACATAGTAAGCATTCTATTAAATCAGGCTGTTGATGTGTCTCTAGAATTTGGTCTTATCTAAAAGAGTAACCAAAGGGCTACTTTCCACATAATACTGACAAGATGATATCCTCTAACATATGAAACTCAGAAGTGTGTTTGAAGTCTTTTCTCCAAGACTCAAAATGGATTTCTCTCCCCCACCAAACTTGTCCTTAATAATGGAAAGCAAGAACCACATTAAATAGTCCCGTATTCATAAAGAAAGTGAAATGTAATGTACAAATTTGTCAGAAGGCATTGGGGGAAGATTTTTGGTTAATTGGATTTAGGGTTGACCAGAAACGCTATCTTCATTCCAGTCCCATTACACTTCCGGCGTCAGCGTACTGACTAGAGCAGACTAGACGCTCATTAGGGAAGGAAATGTCGGCTCTGGCAGCCAGGCGTCTAGATCGGGATATTCATCTACCAGTAAGAATCTCCTGTGTGCCAGCCCTCTGCTAGGCATGGAAAATGTTTAAATGGTTGAAGACACCCTCCCTGCTCTCCCAACCTCGTGAGGTCTGTTTGGGGAGACAGAGGAGGGAATAACGAGTCTGCGCCGTTGCTGACATCGAAGGCCCAGAAAGCCACGCCGAAGGCCGCAGCAAAGAGCCCGTCAGCCTGCAAAGACGAGCTTCTCTGCCCACGTCCCGGGAAAGTTCTTCCTTCCTGTGCTCAGAGCTGGTGGCTCTCTTCTTACTGCTGCTGGCTTCAGGTGGGGTGGGTGCCACGCCGGTCCCCACAATGGTGACCCCTCATTTCTGCCCGACAGGGGAAGGATCCCGCCAGCTCCTGGATGCCAAAGTCAAGCTGATCTCCAACACTTTGTGCAACTCCCACCGACTCTACGACCACATGATCGATGACAGCATGATCTGTGCGGGAAACCTTCAGAAGCCTGGCACAGACTCCTGCCAGGTCAGAGACTCCCTGGCACTTGGAGAAGGAGAGGCTGGGAGGGCCTTGTACCAGGCACAGAGCTAAGAGCCTGGGGCTAGGAGGCAGGATCAGAAGCCCGCCTCCCACAAAGCCCAGGTGTACCTGCCCTCTGCCACATCTGAACCCACATCATATGCTCACTTCTCCCTACAAAGTGACCCAATAGTGACTTGCTGGCCTTGAGCCCACTTTGGAATGGGGAATCAGTCACTCCCTCCAGGCGCTGGCTTTACTGTGACCCTCTATCCCATCCTAGGGGACCACCCACATCTACCTATTCCAAGGAGAGGCATGGGCAGATGGGTGTATTGCCCCAAACCCCTAGAAGATGAGTAAGAAGGCAGCTTCTTTGATTACCTAGTAATGCAAGGGCTTCACGTGCAGGCTTTGGAAACAGACCATTGTGGGTTTAAAACCTGGCTCTGTCCGTTACTTTATGACATTTATCTATCACCACATGGCTGTTACAGCAAATTACTGCAGACTGGGGGCGGGGGTGGGGGGGCTTCGACAACAGAAATTTATTTCTCAAGGTTCTGGAGGCTGGGAGTCGGCGATCAGTTCTAGTGAGAACCCTCTTCTATCGGCCTATAGGCCACCGACTTCTCGTCATGTCCCCTCACAGGGCGGAGAGAGCGGGCTGGCTCTCTGGGGTCTGTGATCTAAGGGCACTAACTAATCCCATGCGTGAGAGCTCTGCCCTCGTGCCCTAACCACCTCTCAGAGGTGCCACCTTCCAACACAACCACATTGGGAGTCAGCCACCAACAGGGGGATTTGGGGGACACACAGACATTCAGTCCACGGCACCCAAAGACGTCGCTAATCTCAGGTGCCTAATCTGTAAAATGGAAATGGTGTGTCCGTGAGATCATAAGGTTGTGGCTAAAATGAAGAGATAACTCATTAAAAGTCCTATCAGTTGCAGTGCATGAGCTGTAGCGTGCGGGTGAGAGCTATCACCCTCACGGGCCTGCTCCTCACCTACCCCCCTGCTCGCTGCTTTAACTGGGGGCTCAGCACGAACCAGGCACCAGTCTATGCACTTCACAAACATTAATCCTCACAGGAACCCTGGGGGACGGGGGATCTCTGCTGCTGTTTGCAGTTTACAATGTGAGAAACTGAGGCCCCGCTGGCTAGCAGGTGCTAGGCCTGATTGGGAACCCAGAAGATCTAACCCCATAGACCAAGCTTGTCCAACCCGTGGCCTGAGGGCCACACGTGGCCCAGGACAGCTTTGAATGCAGCCCAACACAAATTCATAAACTTTCTGAGAACATTACAGAAATTATACACGAACTTTTATTAAATTTTTTGTTTTTTAGCTCATCGGCTATTGTTAGTGTTAGTATATTTTATGTGTGTTTCCAAGACAATTCTTCTTCCAATGTGGCCCAGGGAAGCCAGAAGGTTGGACACTCCTGCTGCAGACCAGGTTGAAAGCCTCAGCCCTGCCTTCTGCACCCATGTGTGTCCTGGGGGTCCTGGAAGGGCTCTATCCAAACAAGGCACCGTCCCAGAGGTCCTTGCTGGGATGAGTCCTCGAGGGCCCCGAGAACTCACGGGGGTCATACCTGTTACCTAGAGTCCTGACCAAGTCGGGAAATAGGGGCGTGAGCATGGCGCGGTGGGCCCAGCCCTGCGGCTCCTCCGCCAAGGCCTCTCTGACTCAGGGACGTGGGCTGGTATTTGCTCCTCTCCCCTCCGAGCCTGGCATCAGATGAGTCACAGGAAAAGCCCTGCCACCGTTTTCCGGAGCAGCCCACCCGCTCCCCCACTGGTATCCCCTCGTAGGAGGCAGGGGTGTCTCCGGATGTGCTCCGACTCACAGAGCTGGACTCACACAATTTTTTCCCTTAGGGTGACTCTGGAGGCCCTCTGACCTGTGAGAAGGATGGTACCTACTATGTCTATGGGATAGTGAGCTGGGGCCACGAATGTGGGAAGAAGCCGGGAGTCTACACCCTAGTTACCAAATTCCTGAACTGGATCAGAGCCACCATCCAAAGGGAGCCCAGCTTCTAAGGTGTCTTCCGAGCTCCATCTTCCTTAGCAGCCAGACAAGGCGAGGCTTCGTGGGCAACTGTGGACACCCCTGGGAGCCTCCAGGAGGCCATGCAGCAAATGTCCATGCCCTAAGTGTCCTCGACCAGTGTTTCCCCCATTTCATCAGGCTCCCTCCTGTGTCACCCAAGAAATGACAGCATCAACCTGAACTATGTTATGTTTGCTTCCCTTCAAACAATTGCATCTTCTGCAAAAATCAGTGTTCACTCGCTGCCTCCGCCTTGGACATTTGTAAATGTGGGATTTCAGAACACCCAGCATCAGTGGAAGTCACCTTGACATTTTTATTGCTCAGCCCAGACACTCAAAGGACATGACAGAACCAGCCGCCCCCTTCTAGGTATTAGACAGAGGACCAAAAATACACCATTCTCCATCTGCTCTCACAGAGTTGTTATTTTAATAAAGGCAGATGGGGGGACAGACGGGCTGGGGTGCCGCTGGTGCAACTCCCCCCAAGCTGAAACCCTCTAAGCATGGCTCCGGTGTGCAGATTTCCTCTCCAGCTCCTCCCGGAGGGTCCTGGGTGGACACCACATGCTCACGACAGAGCCTTCCTCCTTTTGACGTGCAGAATCTCAGTGGCATCTGGGTTCACATCCCCCCTCTGATTATCTCCGGTCTCCACAACCTCTGGCACCCCCTGCAGAAATCAGACATACGTCCCTGAGTCCAGACGAAGCTCCCACCCTCTTCCCCGCCCAGGACGAGCTGTCTGAGATGCCGGGAGCTTTTAAAATGTTCCACCCTCCCCTGCCTCTGCCCCTCCCGCATCCTCCCTCAGAAAAAGGATCCTCAAGGCAAACACGAGAAAGAAGCAGAGCCAATCTCTCATTTAGACGGGGCGCCTTTCTTCTGAACAAAGTCGGGTTCAAAACCCAGGCTGCGGTAGCCAGCGCGGCCCTGACCCTCTCTGCGAGCGTAATGAGCCAGCAGGCAGCCCAGCCTGCACCGCGCGGCCCGGGATTGATGCGGCCCCGGCGGGCTCCTCTGCCGAACTAATGGCCGTGACTTCAGAGAAAGCCCCGCAGGAAGTTTAACCCGGGTGTCACGCGCCTGGTCATCTCAGACCCACGGAATCAAGCTCCTTGCTTGATTTCACACTTCTTTAGAGCCAGCTGATCTCTGGCCAAAAATAAAGTTTGAAAAGAAAACAATGAGTTTGCCTGTCCCCGTGGCCCTGCAAGCAGGACCGGCTTTGTAGCTTGGTACTTACGTAAGCCCCCCGGAGACCCCGCGCCCTGGCGTGGGCCAGTTCTGCAGCCCGCCGAGCCATTTCCACTTTGTAGGAGCCAGGAGGGGTCCAGCCAATACCTCTGGTCAGGTTCAAGTCTGATTTGTACTTGACCTTGGGGGAAGGAGGGAAGCATGAGGAGTATGTCAGCAGGGGCGGGGGAGATGTGGCCACAGAGTGGATAGGCTTAAAAGCGGCTGTGATATGGAGGAAGTATTGTTAGAAAAGTCAAGGCGAGCAACTCATCTCAAGCAGGAGCTCCCTGACGTTGAGGATCCAAGTCCCTTATATCTTTCTGCTCAAATGATGGGAGCGTCAAGAGAGGGCAGTGGGTAGGGAGATCTGGTTCAAGTCTGAGCTCCGACCTTACCTTGCTCTGTGGCCTTAGGGTAGGGAATTCCCTTCTCTGGGGTTCAGTTTCCCCCCAAAGAGAAAAGTGCAAGGGATGGGGTAGGTAAATGCTAAGATCCCTTGGACACAGTGTGGCATAGTCATCAAGGGCTTGGGCCTTCATCAAATCAAATAGGGTTCGTGGCCCAGGTCTGCTCCTCATTTGCTGTGTGACCTTGAGGAAGTTCTCTCTCTGCCTCAGCCTCCTCATCTGTAAAATGGGGCGATAATAGGTTTGTTGTGAGGGCCACATGGCACAGTGCTCGGAAAGCACTGGGCACAGAGCCTGGCTCACAGTAAGGACTCGATCACTAGCAGTTATTGTTATGATTTCTTCTGGAACTAAAGTATTAAGTGTCCCGGGTTCTATCTCAGCCCGGCTCCACCCAGAGGTAAAATGAGTGTGGGGTGACGGCCATCGTTTTGGAAGAGGCACCCCAGGACGGGCCTGGGCCAGGCGGGTGCGGGCGGCTCACATCGCTCTGCAGCTGGTGGGCCCTCTGAGCGTGCTTCAGGCCCAGCTGCTCCGGGTCGCAGGTGGGCTGCGGCAGCGGCTGCCTGTAACGCACGTCGCTGGCCAGCTGCTGGCTCCGCTTGGCCTGGAGGAAGCCGGGCTGGTCCAGGCGGCTGTGGAACTGGGACCGACTCGCCGCGAAGCTCTTCTTGTACTCATTGTCACTCTGGAGCCTGCTGACGCTGAGGAAATGCCTCATCCGTGGGTCGTCGTGGATGCTGCGGAACCCGATCTGCAGGCCCCGGTCCCGTAGGAAGGCCTCTTTGTACCGGAACTGCAAGTCAGAGGAGCAGAGGTGGGGCTCAGGTGCCTGCCCCACCCTGGGGCCGGCCCACAGGATGCTCAGCAGGAAGTGCAAGCGTGGGCTCAGGGGCACAGCTGTGGACTCAAGTAGACCTGGCATCTGTGGCTACCTCTGCTACCTCCTAGCAGTGTGGCCTTGGGCCGGTTGCTGAGTCTCTATGAGCCTCAGTTTCCCCAACTGATAAAAAGGGAGAACGAAGCCCCACTGAGAAGATTCAGTGAGCTGGGAGACTGGTGTGGCAGCTGCTGGTGTTACTGCTGCTGCAATTCGCAATTCCCACAGGAAGAGGCGTGTACCCATTCCCTCAGCAGCCACTGCTCCTTTGAGTCCTTCCAGCTTTGGGGCACCCTGTCCAGTGCTCCTCAAACCATCTACAGTGAAGAAAACTGACTTGTGTTGCTTTGCTTTTTAAATTTCTGATCCATCAAAATCCAGTATGGGGTCCTACAGCATGTGCGTGCTATGTAGTAATGCCACATGCGTCTGAAGACACCCAGGCTGGCCTCCCCGCTGGTCACTGGGATGAACCCACCGGTCACATGCCTGGGTGTCACAACGTCCAACGGCTAAGAGTGTCCCTCAGTGCTTGCTGTTGATGTCTGTGCTTCTCTCCCTGTGGACCAGCAACAAACCATTCATGAACGATCTCTCGGCTAATCAATGATACTCCTGCGTCCATGTTAGTGCCTCGTTTTAAACGCCTGCGATGTGCATGCCCCTGAAAGCCATTCTGCGTTCATTCCTACATCAATCCTGGGACACAAGGCTTAGACCCCTGTTTCACAGATGTGGAAATCTGAGCTCAGAGAACTGAAGCAACTTGCCCAAGACCACAGAGCCAGTTGCTAAGTGAATGAGCCACAAGCTGAACTCAGGCCCACTTAGGGGAAAAACCCAATCTCTTTCTACCCTTTTTCACACTGCTCTTCAGCTAAAAGAAGTCCCGTCATTGCAGATCAACAAACCAATCAAGTTCGTTGACCTCTAGGTTCACATACACCAACTGTTAATTAAAAGAGAGGGGGTAGGGGAGTTCCCTGATGGTGTAGTGGCTTAAGGCTTCGGCGCTGGCACTGTCAGTGCTGCGGCCTGGGTTCAATTCCCAGCCAGGGAACTACCCACATACCAAAAAGCAAAAAAAAAAGAAAAAAAAAAGAGAGGGGGTAAAACGCAACCCTCCCCAGTTCCATATTTCTGGCTAAGATTGTGGAAAATAAAACCTATTTTCTTCTTTTCACTTGAAATACTTGTTCGATTTTGGTTCTTGGTGGTTGGTCTTCCAACCGAAGTGGGGAAACCCAGAGTAAAACCTGTCCGTGATGGAGGGAGAGAGACAGCACGCCGTCTTACGTCACTGGCGATCTCCCGGGATGCGCGCGCAGTCTGGAAGGGGATGGCGTCCAGCCGGAAGTCGTAGCCACCAGCCCGGGTCTGTTCCCAGGCGTTTCTGTAGACTTTCTGGATGAGGAAAACAAAGACACGAGTGAGCAGAGAGTGAGGAACTCCATATCCGCCACACGTCAGTTCCTGAACACGTACCCTCTGCCTTATTCACACCTAGAAAGGCAGGGTCCATGGTCCCTTGTCCATTCTGGGGACTTCCCCAGCTCTGGGATTAGTGGGGCTGGTCACCGAGGGGTCCAGCTCCAAGCACAACCTGCGCTCTGCTCATGTGGGTCTTGGGCTCTGCGTGTGTGGCCCACTGACCCCATCCCACTGGTATCAGAGGCCCCCGCCCCACTCCTTCCGGTGTCTGCACTCACTCTCAATGCCTCAGGTTTGTAGCTTCTAGAAGCCAGAACTCAAAGTTCAAGAACTGTGTTTCTTCACACGCACTGAAAATGCTGTTCCTTGGGCCCTGGGACCCATGTGTTCGCTAGCTCCACTGACTTCCTGGGGGTCCCTCGGCTACCTGCAAGGCCATGTCACCCCGTCACAAGGAAGCATGCTACATCCCAGACACCCTGAGTGAGGGAAGAGCCTTCACCTGAACTAAATTGATTGTTAAGAACCTGACCGAGTTTCTGACCCATGGTTTTCACATCTTCCTCTTTCATATTTTCCCTTTTCAAGCTGTTCTCACACACCCTCCGGGAGTCTGTAATCATGTCCTCTTCGTCCTCAGGTAGGCCCACAACACCGACAGATGCATCAAAATCTCCCATGCCTTCATGTAGCTACTATCTTTTTTTTAAAGATAAAGGAAAGCCTCTATGAAAGGGATCACCTGGAGATCCCAGTGGAGGAGCCGTCCTTTATTCAGAGACAGCAGGAGAGGCACATCACCAGCAGGTGACAAAGCAATAGCCCCAGATCGTGTCAGCAGCTCGCTCATTCCGTGAGCCACGCAGCAGGTCAGGGCACCCTTAAGAACCTCACGTTTGTCACTTGGAAACAGAGGTCAAGGCTGGGGCTCTGTTCTACAGGGGACTGGTGGTGGATGGGGGTTAAGCAGAGGAGCAACAGGGCCTGGAACTAGAGGGGACCACGAAGTGCATGGGTCAAGCAGGGTGGGTCTTTTCATGTTCGTGTCCTGCTGTCCATGTCCACCGGCAACATTGCCTCTGACTCCCACACCCAACACCACAGTCAAGGGCCTTGGAACACAGAGCCGATAATCACTGGGTGATCCCCTAACGAATGGATCTCAAACAGGGTCCAAGTGATTAGACTGACTGCAGAGCTGGGCTAGGTAATGACACCAAACTTTACGCAGTATCCAATTCCAACGTCACCCCTACATTGGTACCCAATGCACCCCAGTTTCCGCATCTCTAGGGTCAATTGGAGAGCAGGGCTCAAACCGGGGTTCTCCCCAAGGTGCTGGCTCCCTTCCTCCTGTCCACTTCTCCCTGCACACTATTTGCCTGATTACCACGATCCCTCCCCAAGCGCTCCATTCTGTGGAGGTTTTTGTCCCAGCACTGGGGGGCTTTAGATTCCGCGGGCTCTTTGATTTGGAACCCTGGGCATTCCTCTTCTTTAGCACAGTTTTGTCCTCATCCTCACACATTAGAGTCATTTGATTTTTAGTTATTTCGGCTGCCTCACACATCTCAATGGCTTTCTTTGCTCAGGAAGGTCACTCTCCCCCTACTTCTTCCTCACAGAGCACTTGACCCAATTGTGGGTATTCTGCACGCCCCCGAAGAAGTGCGCTTTCAAAAGAGGTTCACGAGTTCTCCACGTCCACACGCCCCGGTGGCTAATTTCAGCTCCAGGACTGTACAGACGGGCATCCCTCCTGAGAGGAGAGATGCATGTGTCACCAGCTCAGGGTGGCAGTCCTCCTGCAGCTGGGCCCCACATGGACTGGCAGTTTGATTCCAGTTTCCAGGGCTGTGTGGGCCTCCAAGCGCCCCTCACACAGAGGCCTGGCCTTCCCCCACATCCCCGAAGCATTAATGAGGCGGATGTTTTGTCCGAGCTCTGCTGAGGGGGAGGTCCCACTTCCCCAGACGGAGGTCAGCCCACCAGAGCTGCTGTTCTAAAATTAGCCCTCGCGCATCCCTCAAAAGCCTCAAATGGCCATAATAACTCATATTTACAAAGCACCAGCGCATTCACTGCGTGGGATCCCACAGGGCTTTACAAACGCAACAAACTAATACACACGCTAACTAGAAGGCGCCTCTCGCCAACCCCTGTGAGGCAGCCACCTCTGGGGTGAACGGTAGCAGCTGTTGATCAGCACGGAGCCCCAGGACACAATGGCCAGGCCAGGGAGGGAAGAATGCTGGGCTCTGGGAAGCCCTGCGCAGCCCCAGGCTGACACACTCAGCCTGTGTTATTCTGATCTGACAGCGGCTTTTGATTCTGCCGCCTCGCTACCTGTTATCCCAGGATCACAGCCTTGCTGGCCAAGCGGCCGCCTATTCTATTACAACCAGGGGCCTCCAACCCCTGCTAACAACAAGCCCGGGTTTAGGAATCAGTGTCTCGGTGGTGCACGCAAAGGGCACACATCCAAGGGGAAGCGAAGTGTGGGAGGCCACAGCCCAACGCACAAAGGGGCAAATTGTACCTGGACCCAATGGGCCACGACTGCAGCATCTTTCCAAACTGCAAAGTGAGACAGAGCCACTCTGTCTCCAGAGTCGCCCTCTGAATGGCTAGGGAGGGGTGTCCAGGAAACAAACAGCGGGTGTCTGCACCTGCCAGGGCCAGGGGACACCCCTCGACTGGAACCCAGCACACCACTGAAGGTTTCGCGGCCGCATCCAGAGCCAAAATTGTGGAGCCGGAAGGAACCCCAGGCATCGTTAGTCCGGCCCCATCCCCATTTTATAGTTGAGGAAACTGAGGCCCAGCAAGGAACGTGACACAAAGCCACACGTGGTCTGTCCCACCCTCAGTCCAGTGTTCCTTCTGTTCCAAGTCCTCCTTCCCATGAAACGGCCGGCTCACTCACATCGCTCAGATGCAGGGCGTTGAGGCGGGCTCTGGCGAAGTCGGGGTGGTCGGGGATCAGGGTGTATCTGTGCAGCGATTCCGCATCCCCCGACCTGTACAGGCGCTGCGGGTAAGACAGGCTCAAGGTCAAGGTAGATGAAAAGCACAGGTGAGGAGGAGGCTGACCCCTTCTCCGGCCCCTCCCACTCGAGTACCCACCGGCCCCACAGGGGTGGAGCCCAGCCTGCACGGGGACAGCACCCCTCCAGAGCCCACCACAGGAAGGGGGGGGGGGGGGCTGGCGGCCTGGGACACATTGGGGTGGGCTGCTTTGAAATAGACCCTGTTTAAAATATTCATCAAGATCTGCTCCAAATGGGCCACAAACCTATATCCTGGCGGGCCAACCCCGTGTGCTTTACTAGCAGCATGAGGAAGTGTGGACACCTCAGAGCACCTTGGCAGCTGAGCAGTGTTCAAGCTCTTTACTAGTAACAAGACTCCTCAATGCTTTGTTATTTAACATTAAGAAGAAGACATACAGCTAATTCATCTTTTGTGATAAAACATCTTAATTGGTGTTCAGAAAATCAAAGTTTGCACAGTCCACCAGGAAGACACAATTTTAAAACTCAGGCTTGAGCTTAACTGCTATTTTTAGAGCAGTGATTGAAGGACTACGATTTTAGGAAATGCGTGAGTCATCTATTTTCAGAGAGGAAAATTCAATATTTAATATTGCGATCCTTTCCCAAATTCGATTTGGGCTTTCCAAATGAGAAGTGGCCAGCACAGCACTGGGACTCTTGTGTGACAAGGGTACAGCTTTATCACTGTGTGCTCAGAGTCCAATCCTTTGACAGTTCCAGAGAAAAAATATTTAACTTCATATTCTTTGAAATAAATACAGGCGAGACGAAATGGGGCTAAGTCATACAGAGAGAAAAGCTGAAAGAGGCTTTTAATTCAGCTGTTCCTTTTTCCCTAACTGGGTTATGTTAAGCTTCAAATTCCATAATTATCTATGGACAATTAAGATGTACCTGATCTAGTGTGTGGTAAAGGACTGTCAATAATGCTGATGGTTATTATTGCTAGGAATCAAGCCACCCTAAGGGGCATTTATTGACGACTTGCTATGTTTCAGATACTTGTTAGAACCTTCAAGTAGTTTTATTTATTAATATTTAATCCTCATTTAGGTCCCTTCACTCGAGGAAAGCATTACTATCCTGACCCTCCTTTCCAATAAGGGGACTGAGGTTAGACGAGATGAAGTCACCAGTTCAAGAGCACCCAGGTAGTAGACAGAAGGTTTGTACTCACATCTATTCTGTTTGGAGCCCAGGGGTCGGGGGTTAAGCGCTGACCACTGAGCCCCCTCCCTGGGAAGAGCAATGAGAAAACACTCACCTCACTGCATTGCAGGTAGCTGTTCTTGGCATGAACCAGGTCCGGGGAGTCAACCACCGAGGTGAACTTGATGCTGTCCGGTTTCTTGCGGTATTTGGTCTGTAAGAGGAAGACAAAGGTTCCCATGAAACGGTGGAACGTCGTGCGTTTTTGTGGATGCAGGTCACCCCCACCCACCCAGTACCACATACGCCAATGGCGTTACTGGAAACCATGTCTCTCTTCTCGGCAAGCACCTAACAAGCATTCAGAAGAGATCCATGCTGCCCCCGAAACAGGGAATGTTCTATAGGCATTCACTCTCCTGAAAAAGGGCTGCAAAGTGGATACCTCACCCCATGGATTCGGCATCCATGCAGCCCTGCTGGGAGTCTGTCCAAGCAAGTTCTGTTGTTAAGAAACTGAAGAAGGCAGTGTCGCCCTCAAGGAGAATCCCAGGGCAAGAATCCCCAGGCCATCCATGTGTAGTTAAGGGAACTATCACCGTGCAACTTTTTACACTACCAGGGATCAGAGAACCCCTGGACACTGGACACTGAGTAAACACAGTGGGTGACAAATTCTGCGTTCCCCCCCCCCATGAAAACAATTAGATCATAATTGTATATAATATCTATTGTGAACCTTCTAATGCATCTTCCATCATTCACTGCCCCATCTGGAATGTGTCTTTAACTTCCCAGCAAGTGAATCCATTTGGAGACAAATCTCATTCCATTTGGGACTTGGTCACCAATGACCCCAGAAACACACTGGGAGTCCAGTGACCATGGGGCCCGCTTGGGACCTCCACCCCACGGGCACGTCCCTCTTTAGAAGGAAACAAACACAGGGTTGTGGCTACGGAACAGTCAGGCTGACGGTACCTCGCTGATGAGCTCTCCAGCCTTCTTGGCACTCTCGATCTGCGGGGAACTCAGGGCCAGCCATCCGGTCCCCTTCATGCCCGCCAGGTCTGACTTGTAGTGAAACTGCAGGGAGAAAAGCACTGGCTTTCATCAGGGCCGTGCCTCAGCCGGCAGGCGTGTAGACTAAGGCTTCCTCACCACGTTTCAACATCGTCATTTTCGGAGCGCGTTCTGCGCGTCATTAAGTCAGATGGTTTTGATTTCGTGTGCTCTCTGCCAGGAATTACACAGTGGATCACACACCAGATACGAGAAGGCCCCACCAGTGACTGGAAGCAGAGGGCGATGACCCATGCAAATGACCACTTAAAGGAAGAGTGGAGAGGCCAGCCCCGAGGATTTTGTTTCATTCCAGCAGTGAGGTGACCAACTGGCTGCCAAAATCGAAACGTTCCCACACTCTGCGTTGATTAAAGCGCCCTGAGCGCCGGATCAGACCTGCTGTGACTTGGAGCACATCGCTTTACCAACACGTGACTCAGTTTCTCTCTGTGATGCCCGAAGGTCCTAACAACCATGTTCTTATGAACACCCCTGAAGGCACTCAGGAGCAAAAGCTACTCTATACATTCTATTATTTTCTTTTCCTCGTGGTAGTGGGGGGAGAGGGGACAATTACAGGACTGTGAAAACTGGGACAAACTTAGATAATCTAAGTGGCTCATAGTGTGCAAGCCGTTTTAATCTTTCTGTGCCTCAGTTTACCCCCTCCTCCCGCTGTTACTCCTGATTTGCTCATATTGCAGAAACGAGCTAAGCGTTACCCATTTTTCTCATTTTAAGGGCTCAGAGGATGAAAACTCCAGCATCACTCCTGGGGGAAAACAGTAAGTGGTGTTTAAAGACAATGGGTCTGATCAGGGGTCTCCTAAGACCTTAAATCTTATTACTAGTCCTTGATCTGCCCACCATTGCCCATGACGAGACAGTCTCGTGAATGCTCTCCTTCTCCCCTTCATGGAAATGAGGCATTTTTAAAGGTGGAAAAAGACTCCCTAAGGGAAATCTAAAATTTGGATCTAAACGAAGTTGATAGCATTTCTCTCATTTAGACAGAAGCGCTGCAGTAACGCAGAAATACGGCTCAGAAACCGGCCTTTCCAGCCTTTTGAGTTTCCTTTCATTTCCGGAGTCGCAGCGCTCCTCACAGCTGGCCTCAAAGAGGGTCCATCTCTGATCTACTGGCCGCCGGTTAATGCCCGCGTGCACATCCGACTCAGCTTTCCAGCTGGCACAGGGAGGCACATCCGTCGGGTCCAGGAGCAGGTTTCAAAACCCCATGTCAGTAACACGGCTTTTTAGACCGTGGTCTTTCAGTCTACACCGGCAAAGCTTTTGCCTTCCACTCTGATAAAGAACAGAGAAAATTGGATAAATTTCTAAGTTGGAGAGAATAATCCTACAGGGCCTCTTCACAGCCGGGCCTTGCTCCTTTCATAATCGAGATGAAGTGGGGAACGCTCTTTCAACTCGCCTTTTGTGGAGCTGAACAGTACGATCGCAGGTGAGTCAGAAAGCAAGATGCGGGTTCCCCAAAGATCTGACTGCGCCTCAGACTCCCTTACAAATGGGCTGGCTATTGATATTTCAGCTCCCAGCCCAGCTTTGACTATTCACGCAGACCCTATAAACAACCCGCCTGCCCCAGACTCCGTGATAAAAGAGGGGGAGGGAGGAGAAGAGTTTCGAAGACACAGCGACCCAAAGACAGTTTCGAAGAAGGAGCACAAGATAATAAGAGACCTTCGCGAGCTGCCCAGCCGAATCCCCAGGTGGCAGCCTCACGAGTTTTCCTTGCACAGAGTAAGGCCTGGAAGCCTCCTGCAGATGCACACGTGGGGTTTTCTGGCACCCCCATTTTGGAGCACCATGTTCCAAATGCACAAGCTGGGGATCTTGGTCCCTGATATAAACAGGTGCCCGAGGAGGTGGCTGGGGACTAAGGGTATATTTGTCTTATTAATAAGAATCATAATCACTACCTTGATTAGGGTGTGCATCGCTCTAGACTCATCATCTCATTCTGTTCACATACCATCCTGCAAAAGACGATTCTTACGCTCATCCTCAGAACAATCTTGGTGTTCAAGGGATTGTTCAGAGCCTCAGCAGAGCCACCAGCGACTGTTCTCTGGGCCTGCCACTCTGGAAGTTGTGAAGAAAGCTCTCAGGAGCCAGAGCACCCGGATCCCTAACCCAGCCACCAAAAGAGTACTGAACCCAGAGTCAGCAGCCAAGAGCCATGTTTTACATTTTACTTGCTGTATGGTCTTAAACAAGTCATTTCCCTGCCAGCTTGCGACCCTGGGCAAGCCACTTAAGATTACAGGTGGCTTAATTGTCACATCTGTAAAAATGGGAGCACCTGCCTAGATGTTAAATGAGATAGTTGGTGCAAAATATGTAAACAAGCGCCTGGCTCAGAGGAGGTGTTCCATACAAGGCGGGGTCCACTGTTCACCGCATCTTGGACTCCGGACCCCCAAATGAACAAACCTGAAGCAGAAATGGTAATTTTAAAAATTAAGCTATAATTTCTCAGCACTCAAAAGTTTAATACATATCCTGTTTTGTAAAATGTTAGCCTAAGATTGCTAACTACCATTTCTTGGGAAGGATTCTTCTTTTCAGACTGCTTTTCTGACTTGCTTTTAATGTTAAAACAACCTTTTCAGAAATAACAGTCATATAAATGGTAGCTTAAGGTAGTGTTTAAGTTTTTTTGTTCTTTTTCCTTACTTAGTACAATAAAAACCTGACATTATGTTGTTGCCACCATTTTACAAACGTTAACCAAGGAAGCCTGAAACCTGAGATCACCCGTCAAACTGAAACTCTTTGCTTTTCCAATGGTGAAGTGGAGGTCAAGGAAGGAAAGAGACTGCACCAGGACACACAGCCAGTTAAGTGACAAGCTGGGCTCCCAAAGCACATCCCCAGCTCCCAGCTGGGCCTCCTCACCTCCCCTGGAGGCCTCTCTTTCTTCCTCAGGGGCCTGTCCTGTCCCAGGAAGATTCACTCCGTCCCAGAATAAACCACGGACAAGAGCACTGGAGTCATCCTAGGAGCCACTACTCTGCGGGATGGCCTTCTAGCCTGTGGAAGCCTTTCTGAGTGGCCCGTGGACTGTGCGTCAGCAACCACATCCCCTGTATGGGGCCCGATGAGCCATCCCTGCTCCACACTTGCCTTGATGAGAAACAACGCGAGACTGCAGTGCTGGCTCGTACCAATCAGACAATAATTACATTCGTTCAATCATCGCATCATAATTAATCATCGATTACATGCCCATAATACTCTGCCTGCACCAAAAATAAACTAAGAGCAGCCACTGCCTGAGGGCGACCAGAACCGGAGTGCATGGTGTAGAGAACATGATCTAAATGGCCAGCACTTACTGGCGTGTTTCTATGGACCGGGCACTGTGCAGAGTGCTTCAGAGACACCAGGTCTCAACTGAGAACTGGGTTCTCAAGTGGGCCCAATTTCGCCCCCACGTACATGTGGCAATGTTTGAAGACATTTTTGATTGTCATACGGGCAGTGGGGAGGGTGCAATTGGTATCTATCAGGATGCCGCAATGCACAGGACAGACCCCTGTGACAAAGAATTATCCAGCCACAATGTCAAAGGTGCCAGAGCTGAGCAACCGCAATGTGGATGAAGAGGGTTCATGTGATGACAGACCTGTGGGGTATGTTCTAGAATGAGGGCACCTCCCTCCTGGGCCTGCCACGGGGCCTAGAGAGAGGATGTGTGTGTGCAAAGCCCATGAGTGCGGACCGCAGCCACATTATCAGCATTACCGAGTCCCACCTGAGAAAAACAAGGCTTAGCGGGGACCTGGGACTGACTCTAAAGGAGCTGACTCTAGAACCTTCCACCAGGATGTGGGCAGGGCTGGTCTACCCACCCCCTTGCTGGGTGCCCTCTTTCAGGGCCTCGGCGTCTACAACCGAGTGGGAGGAAGCACGACTCCCCTGCAAGGAGCTCCCTCCAGAAGAGCAGGACGTTTGAAAGTGTGGGTTCTGGTGCCAGTCCTGCCTCGGCACCTCCTACGTGACGTCCTCTTTAAAACGAGACTAATGACTGTCCCACCTCACAGCACCTTAACGAGGTGACAAGGACAGCAAGCAGTCAGCAGGTGTCAGCTGCAGTTACAATTACTCTTCTCCTGTTGCCACCACCCCTACCATGCACGGTCGAGCCCCTCTTTTCTCTCAGACCCCACGCCCTGCATCTACAATCCATTCCTCACTTACCCACATGCTTCACGCTGGCCCCGAATATGCTGGAGCAGCTTCTATGCTGGGCTTTGGCCTTTGAATGTGCTGCTCCATTTGCTGGAGTGCTCTGTCCCTTTCCTGGACCCCCCTCTGGTTTTTGCTCAGATGTCACCTTTCTTAACAACCCTGACCTCCCATTTGAAACTGCACATGTGCAGGTATACACGCACATTCACACCTTCTTACCCCACTGTCCTGCTTTGTCTTGAAAGCCCCTAGAATAATGCATAGTATATAGTAGGTGCTCAATAAATATTTGTTGACTGACTGACAGAATGATTCCAACCCAGATGACCTAGACTGAGCAAGTCATTGTTGGAGGAAGCGGGAGGGTGTCCAAAAGGTTAAGGAAGAAACAGAGATTCACATCCAGGCTTGATGGGAAAAAGGGAGGGGGGCTGGAGTGTGATTCTCCAAGGCTCCCCCTACCTCACTCTGCAGGGCGTGAGCTTTCTTGGCCCAGGCCATCTTCAGGTCTTCAGGCAGCGCCGTGAACTCGTGGCAGCGTGTCCGGTAGTCATAGTCGCTGGCCAGGGCCTGGGCCTTCCTGGCGTGGACCAGGTGCAGCATGTCCATGGGCAGGTGGCACAGGGCCTGGCCGCCCACCGCCTGCCTCCGGTACTGATGCTCGCTCTGCAGCTGGCCCATCCGCCGGCAGTGCAGGAGCCGTGGGTCGTCACTCACGCTCCGGGCCCCGATCAGCCTCCCTCGCTCCTTCTCGAAGTCGTGTCTGTAGAGAAACTGGACCAGGGAAGACCAGCCGGTCAGGGGCTGGCACTCGGCCGGCCTGAATTCCATCTGTGCGTTCTCACGCAGCCCCTAGAAAAGTCACCTGTGCTTACGCTACGAGGTGATGATTAGAAGAAAAACCACAGCGCAGTTGGCCCGAGAGCACGCTTTCTCCCTGGGGAATGAGCAATTAAAACACTCCTCCATTCCTCCTTTCTAATTACAACCAGATCCTCAGGACCAAAGGAAGGGCCCCACGCCCCGGATGTGTCCTGTGGCCAAAGGGAATTTATCAAAAAGGGTGAAAGGGAAATGTGTGCCTCCTCCACGCGCACTTGACAAAACATTAAACCCAAAAGACAGGATCCATTCATTTGAAGTTCGCATTTTCTGTGATTTGTTTGTGGGAAAGAGAAAGTCACCTTCATGTCCCAAAGCTATGGACGCTATCAACACAGTGGCTGAAACGCAGCTGACAAATCCTAACGTCAACGTGCGACAAGTCCAGAGAGCCAAGAGGGAGGCGCGTTAGGGCCGATGACAATATCCGCTGCGAGTTCTTCCTAATTCTGGCTGGAGTTAGAAAACGGAGTTCACCTGCTACGGGGGCAGTTGCCTGGACGTAGTAATTAGACATAAATCGTCATCTTCCCACCGGAGACCTCTGCCTGAATTTAGCTTCTCATTAACAAAAGCTTTCTTTCCCTCCGTCCATCAAAGACTCTCATTCATAACTAATATATTCTGCAGGTGACATCCTGTCTCACATGGTGATAGAGTTGCTTTAATTCGGGAAAATCAGCCGTAGACACTGTTTTACATGAAGTTAACAGAAATTAGGCAGGATGGAAGGTCATGTCATTCAACTCACATCACTGGCGATATCTCCGGAAAGCCGAGCCGCCTGGAAGGGGAGGGCGTCTATTGTCAGCTTGCAGCCTTGAGCACGGAGATTATGCCAAGACTCCTTGTATTTTGCCTACGGTAGGAACAGATGTAGATCTTCTTTTAAAAAAATCTACATGAATCAATGAACAAAGGCTACCCCTTTCATTTGTAGTACAGTGGTCCAGGATCGATTTCTGACAAGCAAAACTTTCTATTTGGGGAAGAAAATCCCATTAGCCCACACGCTGTAGGGGGCTCTGACATGTATGCACACAAAATGTTTGTGAAACGGTCTCGTTAACACGAGCATCTACAAGACATTTTTAAAGTTTCTGTGAATGCCGGAAGGGTCACTATTCGATCTCATCACAGACATGAACACAGGTGGCTTGGGAGCAGGCTTGAACCTCAGCAAACAAGAAAGGCTTACGTCACTCAGATTGGCCGCGTTTGCTTTCGCTCGGACGAACTCGGGCAGACCCAGCGTCACCGTGTACTGGTGTCTCACGTCCTCCCCGGCCGCTCTATAGAGACGCTGGAGGGAAGGAAGGGGGGAAGGAAGGGAGGAAGAAAGGGGGGG